>PVJX010003627.1:0-105720 GCA_004027295.1 Dolichotis patagonum | reverse complement strand
ATCTTTCCATTTTCTGATGTCCTCTTTGATCTCCATTTTCAGAGTGATATATTTCTTGTTGTTGTTACAGAGTTATTTTATTTCCTTTGTTTTGTTAATTCCTAAGTATTCAATTTTTCTTGAAACTACTATGAATCGTATTGTTTTCCTGATTTCTGTCTCAGTGGATTCCTGGTGGTGTACAGGAATGTTACTGATTTTTGTGTGTTGATTTTGTATGCTGTTAACTTGCTGAATTTATTTATTAGTTCTAGGAGCATTTTGATGGAATTCTTTAGAACCTCTATGTAAACTACCTTGGCCTCTGCAAATAAGGATATTTTGATTTCTTCCTTTTGTATCCCTTTTATATCTTTTTCTTATCTGGCTAAAGTTTTGATTGTTCTGTTGAATAGTAGTGGCAATATGGATATCGTTGTCTTGTTGATTTTACAGAAAAAGCTTCCGAATTTTCCACCTTTAGTATGATCTTGGCAGTAGGTTTGCCATGAATTTTATCAGATGGAGATAATGTTCTCCTGCACCTATCTTTTTCTAGATTCTTATCATGAACATATGTTGGGTTTTGTCATAGGCTTTTCCTGTGTCCATTGAGATCATCATGTGATCTCTGTCCCTACTTCTGTTTGTGTGATGTATCACACTTATTGCTTTGCATATGTTGGACCATCCCCTCATCCTTGGAATGAAACCTACTTGGTCATGATCTTCTTGATGATTTGTTGCATTATTTTTTTAAATTAAAAAATTATTTTTATTAGTTCATGTTTGCAGTATATTGTGATCACATTCATTATGAGGGAACTAGTACACATACATAACACACCTCAATTATTTTCTTTCCCTTTCCTTCTACCCCCCCCAGTAAAAATTATTTTTGCCAGTATCAGATTTTTAAAATTTTTTTTCTAAGTTTTTATCAAGTTAATTATCATACATACAGATTAACAGCCATGCACACTGACAGGCTAAAAAAGACATGAAACACAAAGACAATTATACTGTGATTTGTTGCATACAGCTCGCCAGTGTCTTGTTGAGGATTTTTACATCTAAGTTCATTGAAGAGTTTGAGCTATAGTTTTCTTTATTAGTTGAATGCTTGTCTGATTTAGTACTCAAGGTAATGCTAACTTCCAGGAATAAGTTTGACAGTACTCCTTTTCTTTTAACTTCATTGAAGTTTGAGGAGTAATGATGTTAGATCCTCCCTAAAGTTCTTGAAAAATTCAGTGGTGAATTCATTCACCACTGAGCTTTTCTTGGTTTTATTGTTTTAAAACTACTGCTTCAATTTCATTGCTTGTTATTGGATTACTCAGGGTTTTTATGTCTTCTTTCTTCAGTTTTTATACATTCATCTAAGAAGCTATCCATTTCTTTCAGATTCTTCAGTTTCTAGGAGTACAAGTTTTTGAGGTAGTTACTATATATCTTATGGATTTTGTTGTGATTTTTGCCTTATTTCTTTCTATGTGCATTGATATGAATCCTTTTTTTGGTAAGATTGGCTAAGAGTTTGTCTTTTTTTTTCAAAGAACCAGCTCTTTAATTCATTTTTTGTTTCAATTTCATTAATTTCTGCTCTAATATTTAAAATGTCCTTCCTTGTAATAACTTTCAATTTTATTGTTTTTGTTTTTATAGGATGTTGAAGTACATCATTAGGTTATTTATCTGAGTTCACTCTGTTTTTCTGATACAGCCATTGACAGTTTCCTCTTAGGATGACTGCTTTTATTATGTCCATAAGTTCTTGAATGTTGTGCTGGCATTATTGTTTGAGTCTAGGAACTGTTTAATTTCCTCCTTATTTCTTCTGTCACTCATTCATTATTCAAGAGTGTATCGTTAAATCTCCATATGTTTGCATTATTTCTGTGTTTTCTTTTCCATTGACTTTTAGTTTTGTTTTGATATGATCTTATAACACACATGGGCAATTTTCAGTTCTTTTGTATTTATTTAAGCATGCTTTATGGGCTACTATATCTGTTTTGGAAAATGTTCTGTATCCTTCTTAGAAGCATGTGTATTATGTTGCTTTGGTGTGGAACACTGTAGATATCTATGAAGTCCATTTGTTTGAGGATGTGGTTCAACTCTAATATCCCTTTGTTAATTGCATTGTCTAGTTCTCTATTTATAGTAGTGAAGTATGGCACACACCATTACAATTGTGTTGATGTTTATTTGATCTTTTATATCTAGTAGTGTTAACTTTATGAGGTTGGTTGTGACAGTTTTCAGTACGTATATACTTATAATTCTCATCTCTTCCTGCTGAATTGTTTCCCTGACGAATATAAAATGACCTTCTTTGCTACTTCTGATCAATTTTGGTTTTTAGTTCACTTTTCTGAAAATAGAATCACTACTCCTTCTTGTTTATAGGCTCCTGTTGCATGAAATATTCTTTTCTTTTCTTTCTTTCTTTTTGTTTTTTTTTTTTTTTGGTACCGGGGATCAAACTCACAACCTCACGCTTGCCAGGCAGGCGCTTAGAAATATTATTTTCTATCCTTTGTTTATACTGTGTGAATTTCTATTAGGACTAAATGTATTTTTTGTATAGAACATGCTGTTAGGTTTTGTTTTTTGATCTAACCTGCCTATCTTTTGATTGGAGAGTTGTGACCATTCACAATGAGTTTTTACTAAAAGGTATTAACTTATTCCTGTGATTGCATTCTTTCCCTGTTGCTGAGTCCTTCTTTTCTCCTTCTGCTTAACTAATCACCTTGCCTGGTATATTCAATAAATTAGACTTTTTGGCATTGTTAGCTTTGTTGTTCCTTTCTAGGATCTCCTTCAGAATTATTTGAAATGCTGGTTTGGTGAAAATAAATTTCTGAAGGTGCTATTTGTCATTCAAAGTCCTTATTTCTCCATCTGTTTTGGAAGATAGTCTTGCAGGATATATCATTCTGGCTTGGAAGTTATTTTCTAGAATTTGAAACACTTCACTCCAAGCTCTCAGGGCATTAAATGTTTGTTTTGAGAAGTCTGTTGTAATTCTAATGGATTTATCTATAGAGTGATGTGCTGCTTTTCTCTAACTGTCTTTATGATTCTGTCTTTGTGTTGGACTTCTGAAATTTTGGCTATGATGTGTCCTAGAGATGTTCTTTTTTTGATTGCCGCTACAGTGATACCTTGGTTTGAGAATTTAACTTGTTCCATAGTTCTGGAAAAAAGGCCGTGTGTGTTCATGTGGGAAAGATGGTCATGATTGTGTTCATCACCCAGTGCAGAGTTTGCGAAGAAAAACAAAATTTTGCAAATTTTTCTGTTTGTGAACCATATTGTTTGCAAACAAAAGCAATCATGACCTGAGGCATCACTGTATTTGGGTTTCTGTATGTCTCATTTGTCTGTATGTTAAATTCTTTGAAACATATTGTGCTATAATTTCTGCACAGTTTTTTAATGCCATTTGTGCTATTTTCTATTTACACTAATTTCAGTTAATCTTAGAGTAGTCTTCTTTGAGTCATGAAGAAGCTGTTAGATTCATTTTTATAATATATTGTTGTTGTTCAGGTATTTCTGAATATGTAGTCATCTACATCAGCCCTGTATGTTACTCAGGACACTCTGTCCTCGCATTGGTTACTTCTGCTGCTCATACTTCCAATTTTAATCTCCTGGATTTCTCTTTGGTACCTATTCATGGCCTTTATTTCTTGGCTAAACTAGTTAATCATGGTGTTTATTAAAATCATTTTGTTTAGCTCAGCTAGCATTTTATTTGTTCCTCCTGTAAGCTCACTGATCATCTTGTTTATTAAGTCTATTTTTTTTAAATTTATATCATCCTCGAGTTCACCAAACATCTGTCAGGCCCTGTGATGGGTTCCGGGGCATATACAGATGAATGAAAGGATGTCTTTATGCATCTTTACTGTCATTTGCCCCACGTCATTATGATTAAACTTTTCCAGTGTATAATCAAGATAAAGAAATCTGACCATAACTATTTACAGCAATGTTGAGGATTTTTGACTAATAATTTCCTTAAATAACAATTGGCAGTATTTGTCATTTTCAAGCACATTTATTTCTATTTTTTTCTAGTTCAAAAGAACAGAGTAGGATGAGTAATTTAATGTTAGTATGACAAGCATTATTATTAATTAAAAATTTTTATGTATGTGGATTTGATTTACATTTGGAAATTGTTTGAAGTCACGCAATTTGCAGCAAATTCCAGTTTTGTGTGAAAGATTTCTGAATCTAAATTGCTGTCCTGGTCACAGTAACACATGTCATCTAAATGGCAGTGAGTCAATTCAGAGGCACAGGTGGTTGGTTCACACTTTTGCTATAGCAAAACCTTCCCAGTAGCCCAAATAGTCCCCACCCTTTCTACTTCCTGCTTCATTGCTGGTCTTTCTCATGCCTGCCTTATGTGTATTGTCCTTTCTTTGAAGAATGATGAGTTTTCTAATATCCATGGAGTGAAGATACGTATAAATATTTTAGAGAATGTGTTCATATCAAAACTTTGAAACTTCTAGCATTAAATATACTAGATGCTTACTACAGGTTTATTGATGATAAAAAAAAGTACATAAATTAGTCTACCATATTTTAGTGTTATCTTATTGCATATAAAATTTTTTTAAAAATTTCCTGCTGATTTTATTTTAAAGTAAAAGATGAGTGTTTTCACTCTTTAGTCTAGAGACAAACAAGATATAGTATGTCTAGTTTATCTCTTGTGAATATATGTTCTTAAAAGGAAAAACAAATATTGCTTTTATTTGTTTATCTTTCTTAACTGCTTTATATATAAAATGGTGGAAAACAGTTATAATTTTAATCAAATTTTCTCCTAAATGCTTTCAAACCTTGTTTTCCCCTAGAAACTGGTGTGCCTAGTAACTGTCCTAGTCAGTGGTGGCCCTATGCAGGCCACTGTTACAAGATTCACAAAGAAGCAAAGAAAATCCAGAGAGATGCCCTGACTGCCTGTCGGAAGGAGGGTGGAGACCTTGCAAGCATTCACACTATCGAAGAATTTGACTTTATCATCTCCCAGCTAGGATACGGTGAGAAACTCAAAACTGTAAATATGCTTGATTCTAGTTCCTTTTCCTCCCCACCTATCTCTGGAAAATTTAATCACAAATATTAAAAGCTAAATTCGCAGTATAAATTTAACAACAGATGTTAGTCATGGCTATGATGTGAAAGTTGTGTAATAACTTAAAAATTCTTATCACTAAAAGATAACTTAGTGATTTAGTTTTCTGTTAATATGTAATAAATTCATGGATAGTTTTAAAAGATTTTTCCACATATAATCTAGATTCAGAGATATCCACTCTAAAGTTACCAAAATGTTTAATTTTTTAATTACTTGCATATATGTGTGCATTTTTTGAAAATTAAGGTCCATGTTTTATCTCCTAAGAAACATCTCTAGATGAACCAGCTTACATTTTGGACTTTCTATTCATCTGGCTCCTGCTGCTAGGGTGTTGAATCGTGCAAGAAATCAGTTTTCTTTTTGTAGTGGTTAGGCGTTGATCTTTTAAAGTAATATAATAGAAATGAACACTGTAGATATTTTAAAAATACTTGGCTCAATATTCTGCATGTGGACATCTAATTTTCCCAGAACTATTTTCCCGGGACCTTTCTTTCAGTGTGTGTTTTTGGCCTCTTTGTATAAAAAGAGTTAAAGTTGTTATACTACAGTAATGCATGCATACCCATGTGTATAGCAGCACAACTTATAATAGCTAGATCTTGGGAATGGCTTATATGCCTATCAACAGATAAATGAGTAAAGAAAATGTGATATTTAACACACAATGGAATACTGCTCTGTGATAAAGAGGAATAAACTTCAGGCATTTGTAAGAAAATGGATACACCTTGACACCATAATGTTAAGTAAAATAAATTAGACACACAGCTCAATATCACATGGTTTCTCTTATAGGAGAAACACAAAGTATAAAGAGCAAAATAAAAAAGAAATAATACAAAGTAGGGAAATTATTCTCAAGTGGAGAGGGGACTAAGAAATGGCAGGATGAGGAAGGAAGGAGAGGGGACAGGGATGCAAAAAAAAAAAAAAGAATTGAAGGAAAAAATGATTAGAGCCTTTATAAATGAGAGGTAGACCACGAGCTGGAAGAAGCAGGGAGGAGTGGGAGCTGTAGAGAACAACAACAGAAAGAATTATGTGCTGTGTACCTGGACCAACTCCCGATGATAAATGTAATCATTATGTACTGCAAACATTTATGGTAAAAGAGAAATATTTAGAAAATGCACTACCCAGATAAAAGAAGAGATGGGTAACACGAATTGAGAATGCATGTCCTGAAGAAGAGCGTGCTGGGAGGCCTTGCTGCATCACTGGGGCTTGCTGCATCACTTCTTGATGAAGTGATTGCATTTTCCGTCTTCCACTGATGCAGCTGCCGAATCGCTGCAGCCGTCCTTCATTTCCACCCAGCAAAACAAGAGGAAATGGATGGTGGTCATAGAGGAGCCAGCTTCCTGACACACAGTGCCCGAAAATTGATGGGGGACAGGGGAGCTGTTAACAAACTGGTGCGAGAAAAACAGAGCAGTAGCAAAAACACATTTAATTTTGAGAGCCCTCCCTGCCCCCAAATTGCTGCTCTTTGCTTCTGTGTCCAAGGGTCGCTGTCCCCCACTGTGCACCCCAGTGAGTACGGTGTGGAGAAAACAGCCTGCTGCAGCCTATCAACAATTTTATAATTCTAAGTGGCCTTAGCCTGGGAAATTCAGACTGAGCAATAATATAATCACAGTGGATATATCGGAATAGCAGTTACTTAGAGTTATCATGACACTTGCTATAGCTAGTCAAGCTTGCAAATGAGTCCATGGAAAAACATGTTAGTTAAGACATAAAGGACTAGATTACAAATCTTGCTCACTTTCTTTAAGGTGACACAGTGCTAAGAGAAACATATATTTTATTGTTATAGTTATTTTGAGGAGCTGAATGATGAAGAGTTGTCTGAAATTCAGCTTGAAAATATGTAAATGAATCAAAAAACCTTCCATTCATAAAAAGGACTTATTAAAAACAATAATATATTTACAGTGAATTTATTATATTGTAATATTATAAGTGGTGAAAATAATCTTGATATAGATAAAGAAAAGTTGTGAAATTAAGATTATTGCTTCTAGATCAAAAGCCTTCAAAAGCCTTTTTTAGCTGGTTTTATAATAAATCATGATAATATATTGCAAGTACTTGTATACGAAGTGCCTGCACACAAAGCTATGTGTTTACCAACTAACACAACTTCCTGAATGCATTTGTAAAAATCAGTCTAAAACTTGACACTTACTTATTCAGTACTTTTGTAGGATAAGATCGTGTTTAGGAATTTTAAACTCTGTAAGATGAGGACAGTGTAGTGAAAAAAATATGTAGCCTGTTCATATTTTATTATTTTACATTGGTCTTCCACTGAAATCCTTGAGGGGCACATGAGGTCTCTCTGAAGCTTATGTTTGTTGCTCAGAAGATCCTGATCTGCCGACTCACGTGAAGGGAAGGGGATCGTGCTGGCAGTGTTGCTCATTTTTCACGACACTGGAAACATCTGCTGGAGTTGGCACCAGGCCAGCCCAGGACTTCTCCAAAAGCAAAGTTGAGTGACAGCTTTTAAGAGGAAAAAGTTAAGTGACTTAGACAAATTCTATGTAAGTATGGTTTTTTTGCATTTCCTAACAAATATTATTTTTATGACCCTTGAAAGTAATTGCATTTTACCATTGAAAGATCAAACATTAAACTCATGGTAGGTTTCACAGTCATGCAAATTAAGTAGATATTTAATTATACTTTCTTTAATTTTTAAATTTGGAAATGTTATTTTTCCAGCCCAGAAATCTTAGATTTTTAATCACTGTACTTTGTCTCATTTTTGTTGTGACATTTAGAATTTTTCAGGACTGTAAATAATAATGTTAAGTATTTCAAAACAAAATAATCACATTTTAAATCTTTATGGCTTGTTTTGATTTTAACCTTCCTATTTGCATTTTGCTGGCATTTTATAGTTTTTTTGTGAAAGTTACAGATTAATTTATATCTGTAGACTAATAAATAAATGCCAAATGTCAGAAGCCAATCTATGTCCCTCAGTTTATTGTTCTTCTACTGTTTAGATCATTTTCAGACCTAATAGAGTTATCAAACTTTAAAGGAAGCATTTAGAATGTACTTTATAGCAACAGTGAGTAAAACTGCAGTGATTTTAAAGTTGTTGTTTTAAAGCACTAGTAAGATTTAATAGGCATCAAATAGATTTCTATATACAGAATATTGTATTTACAACAATATGAGTGTGATTGGCATGATAAACTTATTTGTAACAACAATAAAAATAAACCAGCTTCACAAGACAGTTGGTAATAATACATTTAGCTCAATTTCATTTTCCCAAGTCTCAGGAGATATAATTTGTAATAGTGCAACCAAAAACCAAAGTCATATTTATAATGCAAAGAAAACATGCACGACCTAACTTTGTCAACATACAATGTAGTGGCCATGAGCCTCCCACGTGTAGACCAGTGAAACTCCTGAGAGGGAGAAGGCTAACTCTACGGCAGTTATGGTGTCAAAGGAGGGAGCTGTGCTGATGAAGAAGAGAGCCTTGTTTTCTGGATGCCCCGCCAACCTTGGAAAGCAACCTTTGTATATATCGCTTCTGTTTTTTGTGTTGTTTTTTTGTTTCCTATTCAGAGCCAAGTGATGAGCTGTGGATTGGCTTAAATGACATCAAGGTTCAAATGTTCTTTGAGTGGAGCGATAGCACCCCGGTAACATTTACCAAGTGGCTGCGTGGAGAACCCAGCCATGAGAACAACCGGCAGGAGGACTGTGTGGTGATGAAAGGCAAGGTGAGCAGCCCCCTGATGTCTCCTCCAAGGCACCAGGGGGGGTCTCCTTCTGTCCTGTGTAGGGTGTCTGTTAGTTGAGATTGGTTTGACTTTAAGTAAATTGATGTAAATCAAAGAACTGATTTAGATTCAGTTCCTTTAGACTCTTTCAGTTGTCTAGCGAAATCAGAATGTCAAGATCATTTCAAAGATAGGAGACAGAAACACTTGGTTTAAGGATAAAATTAAGCTATAACTATTATTTTTATTATTATTATTATTATTATTATTATTATTATTATTATTATTATTTTGTACCTGGAATGGAACTCATGACCTTGCACTTGCCAGACAGGCACTTATGCTGCTGAGCTATATTCCTAGCCGTATTACTCATATTATTCCTACTTGGTTCTACCTTCACCTGGTTGCTCTGAGGAGATACAGACCTATTTAGGTCTGTTCTACACCTTGGAGTCTGTACTTGCAGAACTACATTTGATTTTTCAGTTTACTTGGAAGTGTTGCATAAAATGATTGCATCCATGTCCCTAACATGACCATAGTGATCTTTTGTTGCTAATGTATGTGGTGGTTAAGAAGCTAAGTTTTGCTTCCTGACTTCTTCCTTCATTTGTGGACTGGGCCTAATAATTTTACCCAGCTCCTATGTGGATGTAAGGATTAAATGGCTTAGTGCAAATATCATACACAGCTCCCAATCCAAACTTACTGTACACTAAATATTAGCTATTTCTTTCATTGTTTTATCATGATTGATTGAAAACTAAAGAAAAGAGCAGATGTCAAGGGTAGGCAGAAGAAACCAGAGACAGTCATTCTAGTAAAGAACTGAAAAGAGACAGTTAGGAGGGTGGGTAGCTAGGATTTATTAGTGTTGAAGATCAAGCAACAAGTTTACATAAAGGACACTAAATGTATGACCTTACTTCTCTTAGGACCTTATAGGAGTCAAATTCAGAGACAGAGTAGAATGTGCTTGATTACCCAGGGGTGGGAAAAATAAAATAGGAAGTTGTTGTTTAATAGGTAAAGAATTCCACTGTAGAATGAGGAAAAAGTTCTGAAGATGGTAATAGTTATCAATTTAATGTATATAATGCAAGACAAACTGAATACTTAAATAGTTAAAATGGTAAATCGTATGCATATTTTACTCTAAAAAAGAAGATAAAGCAAAGGAAACAAGTATTATTTAGGGAGTGGAGCATCAAATTTATAATTTACATGTTACTCTGATTGGAGAATTGACTACTACATTCTGTAGTCTTCCTTCTGTGAGTCATGATTACTAGAAAATGGCATCAAATTCAAACAACAAATAATCATTTTTCCCTTGGCTTTCTTCAGGATGGGTTCTGGGCAGATAGGACTTGTGAGCATCCACTTGGTTACATCTGCAAGATGAAGGCCCAAGCCCAAGCTCCAGAAACAGTGGAAGAAGAAACAGGCTGCCGGAAAGTGAGTACACAATGTGTGCAATGACTTAAGATCTGCAGATATTCTTGGATGCAGTTGTTCAGATGGGAGAAAATGCTTTGTTATCATCGATCTAAATGTTTCCACTGTCCAAATGCTTCATGGTTTACTGTTCAGTGTCACAGTTCTCCTTAATTGAGCTTTCTCCAGGAATTCTCTACAGCTAATATGGGGGCTCCACAGGGTCAGGAGGTCCATTCAGAATGTCATAAGAACTGGAAGACAGAGCGAGGAATAGAATGACACACTAAATGGAACTTGAGAGGTGATGAACAAAGGCAGGTTGTGGGAGAAGAGTGGCATCCAAGTGGGTTATAAAGAACATTCTAGTACATAACCCCTGTTCTGATAGTCAACTATCCTTGGATATTTTCCCCATTTATAGTATTTTAAATGAGCTTTCTTCTAGAAGAAGATCTCAGAAGATCAATGTGAGAGGAAAAGGAAATCTGGACTCCGCCTGGTACCCAGAGTGACTCAGTTACATGGTGTCACAAACCTGCTGTGCCTCAGCTTTTCCAGTGACAGTAACACCTCCTTATGTGTCCTAAATTTCTTGGAGGCTTAAGCAAATTGTCTATAAAATAATTTTGAAAAGCACAAAGAAATTACAAAAATAATTTTGCAGGTTTATGATTATTATTTTCCTGTTTGATTGCTGAGTTGCTCATCTTCCTCTTTTGTCCTTTCTCACTTCTCTTGAATAAAAGTGAAGTAGAAACTAATTGTCTTCCCAAGAGTGTTAAATTGTGGTCACATCACAAACACCATGAGACAGTGAATTTGTGAAAAATAATTTGGTACTGTACAAATAAGCCATAAAGAAAAATTAGAGCAGAGAACAGAAAATTATAAAATGTTGACAGTATGAAGGATCTTAGCAATGATCAAAATTCTTTATCTGAAAGCTTCAGCCTAAAGAAGCTGCATAGTATTAGAGTTAAAGACAGGTGAGACTGGAACCCATGTTCCCTACCCAGGTCAGCATACTTTGCTTCACTGTTAGCACACTTGCATATTTTCTACCTAATCCTATGCATATACGAAGGATTGTATGCTATTGCTGCTTGCTAAAATAATAAATGTATTCCTTCTACATAGATTATTTGTATCTTTTTCTCTTCTCACACCAACCTCTGATAATAACCCAGTTTAGTTATTAGGATAGTAATGAGAATAACAGCAACCACTGTCAAGTCCAAGTATTATTATGTTCTTATAAATTTACAGAAGAATTGTCAGAGTCCTAATTAGAAGAGGAACTCAGACTCAGTGAGATTATATAATTTGGCCAATTTAAAAATATCTGCTATGAATAGTACTTTTCTCAAAGGACAAGAAAGATAAGGAAAAAAATTTGCTTACTAGCAAAGGAAGATAATAAGGCACATATTTTGTTTGAGTGTGTGTGGTGTAGTGATCTTTTGCAAAGTTTAGAACCACAGCCCGTTATCATATAGGTTTGGGACTCAACTTTCTAGTCAGTGCTGTCAGATCCTAAACCAGCGGTGGAAAACCTATAGTATGTGTGATGCAACCAACTGCTTAGTAGCATTTAAAACTCTAAAATGTTTTCCAGGACTCCTCTAAACCAATAAATGAACATAAAGTGGTCTGAGTTGCTAATATGCTAACCTCCCTGACAGACACCAATATAAATCTCTGTTATAAAAGGAGGGATTAATAGATATGACATTAAAATAAATACGTTGTTAAAATGCTTATAGAAAGAAAAGATGGAATTGAAACCATGGATTAGTCACCAGGTTTTACTTGGCATTTTTATTATTCTGCAATCCAAAATATCTTTATTTCCATTAGAATTTTGTTGACTCATTTTTTCAGAAATACAGACAGACCGCATTTTGGCAGTGGTAGGGGTTTTGGTGGTAGAATTTTATCTATTTTCCAAATGTTTGAGGGATATTTTTGATTCTGATAATTGTGATCGTACAAAGATGTCTTGGTATTATTTGGTGAAATGTTCTTCATGGCCTCGTTTATAGTTTCTGTGACTATTCCGTAGGTGAATCAGTAGGATTTTCTTTGATCACTGCGTACCAGAGGTCTATCTGTATTGATTAGGTAGAATTTATCAGCTGTATTACCTAGATAGTCTAAATTTTTAATACTTTGCTTACTTGACAAAATATTGGAGTTATAATTCTAGTAGTGTTTTTTATTTTAAAGAGAAAAAAAGATAAACAATGAGACCTAGTTTCAAAACAGATTAGTAGGATAGTTACAGTGGTTGATATATATTGAGTACTGTTGTCTTCTTAGTAGTTTTTCAGAGTACAGGATATAGGCATGATATCTTCTCTAAACAATATTAGCACAAAACATCCTTTCCAGGAACAAATAGAAACTGGCTGTATAATTATCTCAACTGTCTTATGTATGTATATATATTTTTTCTTTTCCCTCTTTTTCCTTTCCCTTTTCGCCTATCACAATTTGTCTTTTCTTTTGAAGTTTCTTCCCAACTCACAATGTCTATCGTACATTTTGGATCCTATTTACTTGTTCAGTTTGTCACACTAGTTAGACAATATGATTTGTACATATATGGGTCTGATTAATTGCACTTATGAGTATGGTCTCGAGTTGCATCCATTTGCCTATAAAAGTCTCCAGTAATGACTTCTTTATGGCTGAGTAATACTACACTATATAAAAAAGCCCACATCTTTTTTATACATTCCTTGATTGATGGGCATCTGGGTTGTCTTCAAGATTTAGCTACTATAAATTGTGATACTATAAACATGGGTGCACAAATATTGCTGTGGTATGATGTTTTTAATTCTTCTGGGAAGATACCCAGAAGGGACATAGCTGGGTCAATAGGACCTCTAATCCTAGTTTTTTGAAGAACCGCCACACTGATTTTCACAGTGGTTGTACCAGTCTACATTCCCACTAACAGTGGAGAAGTATTCCCACAGCCCTGCCAGTATTTATTATCAGTTGATTTTTGCTGGTAGTCATTGTTTCTGGGGTGAGAAGGAATCTCAGTGTTGTTTTAATTTGTATTTCTTGAATAACCAATGACGTTGGACTTTTATTCATATATTTCTTTGCCACTTGTATTTCTTCATCTGAGAAGTACATACTCATCTCAAATGCCCATTTTTGGATTTGAGAGGATTCTGGCAATGTTTAATTAATATACTTTGGAGACTGTGTTGTTATATCTTCCTAAGGAATTAATCCTTTAATTTTCATGTAATTACTTAATTACTAGCAATGTCTTTTTACCATTAAGGTTAATTTTATTTAATATTAATGTTGGCATATTATTAACCTTTATAAATATTTTATATACATATATATGTCATATATATGTGTATATATATGTATATATAACTTAATTCTGGCTTTAATCTAAGTTGAGGAACTCTGGCTTTTAACTGGTAAACAGATGAATTTAGGTTTGTTGTGCTTTCTGATATATTTAGATTTACTTCTACCATCTTACTTGTATTTTATTTTATCATTCTTTGCTTTCTATTTTGTCTTTTTCTACATTCAATTGGTTGAATGATCTTTCTACTTCTACTTTTAAATAATTAATCATAGATTTTCCTGACTGGATAAAATTAATATATATATCAGCTACCTGAATGAAATCCAAATTATTATTCTACTTAAATTGATTAAACTTTAAATTTTGAAGTAATATTAAACTCAAAAGAAATTAGAAAAATAGTAGAGAGTGCTATTGTATCATTCATCCAACCTCTTTGGTTGTTAACAGATTATTTAACTAGAGCTATAGTAACCAAGTAATTAGCATTGTCATGATGCTGTTAATTACCTATGTTATTTTTGTTCCATTCTTTAACCCCCACCTCTAAATAGTTGTCCTTGTTATTTACGTAGGCAGTGAGACCTGTATTTACTAAGATGCTTATCAGTTTCTGTGGTCAATATAGTCTTCTTAGGCCTCTCATTCTTCCTGTCTTAAAATTCTTTCTTTCCAGAGTCAGTCTTTTAGTTCTCTCACTGAATAGCCAGTAGCAGAAAACTGTCTGAAAGTGTCTTAAATTCCTCCTTACCCTAATTAATAGTTTAACGCATTGGGTTAGAATTCTAGATTGACAGCTGTTTTCTGACAAGTTGTATATTACTCCATTTTTTCCTGGCCCTGATTTTTGTCATTGGAGTTTTTATTATCACACTAATTTTTCTATCTCTTTTAATTACATATTTTACCTTTTTTCTCTGATTAAGTTTAAGATTTCATTGTCTTTAGCATTCTGTGGGCTTACTACAATGTCTTTTGGTGTTTCCTTTTGGTACTCAGTATAATGCATTTTGAAAATTCGTATCTTTCAGTTCTTGAAAATTCTCAATTTTATTCATTTCTCTAAAACTTAGGTTAGTGTTGTACCTCATTGTTCTTCAGCCTCTTTTTATTTTTTCGTCTCTCTTTGTGCTATAGTTATCCTGTTTACTAATTATCTCTGAAACTCTACTATATGTAATCTGACCACTGGGTTTTAAAAAACATTACTATATGTTTCCCCCAGAAATTCGCTATATTAGTTCAAATCTTCTGGTTCTTTGTGCATAGTATTTTGACCTTTTGTTTTTGGTTCTGTTTCTTTTGTCACTAAATCATCTCCAATATGCTCATTTTTAGACTGTCTTTTCAGGTTGCTCTATTATATTAAATTGTAGACTCTCTTACATTGAGACATTTTCCTACATGGTTTGTCATTTTTGATTGTGAGTTAGTACCCACGTTCATTCCCACTGCTATCTCCATGATCTGGTTTGCCCAGATATTTCTCTTGTATGATTTTGCATTCTATTTCTTTGAATACCTAAGAGAGTCCCCCTTTTTAGAACAAATAGTGCTACAAGTTTTGGTCCACGAATTTTCATACAGTGTGAACAGTGTGAAGCCAGAACTGGCACAGATACGGCTTTTATTTTCAAATAGAATTGTTTTCTGGTACTTAGAACCCTGGAATGATGACAAGAGCCTGTCAATTTTGGTTTCTGTGGCTGGTGATTTTAGGTCTTCTTTTAAGGAAGCTGTGCCATTACTGTGACCTCTGCATACAAGGGTCTCAGTTTCAACTCTGCCCTGGTTGGGTTAAAGGCCAAATATTGTCTTCTTCCTCTTCTTCCCCTTCTTCCTCTTCCTCTTATTCCTCCTCTTCCTCTTATTCTTCCTTTTCCTCCTCTTTTTCTTTTTCTTCTCCTCTTCCCCCTCCTCCTCACCTTCTCTTCCTCCCCATCCTTTCCATCCTCCTTTCCCCACTCTCTTCCTCCTTTTCCTCCTCCTCCTCGTCCTTTATGTTTTGAAACAGGATCTTGCTGTGTAGCCCAGGCTGGCCTCAAACTCGTAGTGGTCCTCCTGCCTTAGCCTCCTGAGTGCTGGGATTATGGGTGTGTACCACCAAGCTGGGCTCAAATATTGTATTCTGTATGGACAAACATACTCCAACTCTGTTGGGCTTTAATTGAGATTTGATACACTCAAGATACAGGCAAGAACAGCTTGTGCATTTTTCATTCAGCTTTTAGTATTCTACTTATTTTTGGTTCCTGGAGAGTTCCCCTTGTTCCTCTCAAATTCTAGCATGAGTTTTTTTTTTTATTCTTGTTTTTTTTTGTGTTTTGTTTTTGATTGTTGCTGCTGCCATGTTTTCATCTAGTATTTCTGAGCATTTGAAGTACAGTATAGGAGAGAAGCCGTATCAAACCATGTTGCCTGAGATGTGATGGGAGTTCTCCTATGACTAGATAATGTAGCTTTATATTTTGTACTCACTCTTGGCTTAAATAGGTAGCTAAGGTTGCTATGCCCCAGATTATTTTCTGGGGTTCCTTATTCTTAACTGATATCTTTGCCATTCTCATCATTCCCATTCGTGACTCAACACTTCACAAATAGTCTTCCTTGGAACATGCATCTGAATTGAAGAGAATGACTTCCTTCCCTTTCAGTTGGGTCTTATAATTTGTCACATGGAGAACCACATGCTACAATTTTCTTTATTCATCTGAAATTTTCATTTCAAGTCCTTCAGATTTGTGTCCTTTAGACTTTTTTACTATTTAATCAGTTCATATCATGATTATTAAATAATATTTTCTAGTAAATATGCATGATAATCTGCTTTTTTATTGCTTGGTGACATTAACAGGGCTGGAAAAGATATGGTTATTACTGCTATTTGATTGGAAACACACTGTCCACATTTGCAGAAGCAAACCAAACGTGCAGAAATGAGAAGGCTTATTTAACAACTATTGAAGACAGGTATGTAACTATTTTAATTTCATTTAAACTATCTCAAATATTGAAGTTTTCAGAAAAATCCTAAGCATCAGAATCCTCACAGTTGCTCAGTAAATTAGATGTGCTCCTGAGGAGCGGTTTACAAAAGACAGAAACATCAAACCAATAGTCTTCTTTAGATGTTTCATTACAAACATTATAAAATTTTTTGCTACTTTTAGTGCTACACAGCAGTGTTCAGAACAGTTTGCTGATAATCTACCAACTGTAGTTTGTAGATTTAACTTTTTTCCACTATGTGCATCAACATTTTATAGCAGATGGAAGTAAAATTCTACAGCTCAAAATTCCATGGTTTGTCTTCCACCACGGAGAGGCCAAAGAGAACTAACCCGGGGGTGCAGAAGGGAAGACCAACTCAATCTCAGTAAACATCCCCAACACAGATTGCTTGTGATCTTCAAAGATGTGGTGATTTCTCACCAGCAGCCAGAAAACAGTTCTGTTGTGGGCACCAGCTGGGCATCCTGTGATTCAGTTCACTTCTGGCACTGTCTTTCTCGAAGGAGAATTAGGTTGAAGACTTGGCCCCCAAATCTGTTCCCACTCATCCCTTCAAATACCAGTCTCAAGCCCCAGCTTCTTCTGTCTATGCTTCTGACAGGTTTTCGAGAAGAGTTCTCATGCCTTCTTTTTGGGTTTAATTTGCTTTAGCAGCTCAGAGAACTCAGGGAAACATGACATTTACTTATTGTAAAAGATACAGATGAAGAGATGCAGAGTGTGAGGTGTGGGAGAAGGGGTGTGGGGCTCCCATGACTTTTGGTTGCATGGACCCCTAGATACCTCATTATTCAGTTCTCTGGGAGCTCTCTGAACCTTGTCCTATTGGTTTTTTATGGATATAGCATTGCTTAGACATGATTGCTAATAGCTTTGGTGGGGAAACCTTGTAAGATCTGTCTGTTCAGATTCTTCTTGGCCTTTCTGTGCTGCCTTCTTCCCTTCATAGCTTGGGGAAGGACCCTTCTGCCCTGAGCAGGTGTGGTCTTAGGATCTGCTTACTATCAGACACAGTAGGTCAGAGTTATGCCTGGAGATAATATAGATAGATATAGATATATAGCTATAGATATAGCTACAGATACAGTTGTATAGTGTATAGATAGATACAGATATAGATTTATAGACATATAGATATATAGTGTGATACATATCATACTACATTACTTATTCATTCTTTGCATCCTTCCATTTATTTCTTTGCTTTGCTTGGTTAGTATACTGATGGGTTAATAAAATCAATGGGCGTAGAAGATTTTAGGTGATTTTCAATTCTAGGATCCCATCTATGTTTGAGAATTATTTATTCTTCACCTACTCTTTGTAGAGTCTTGGATAAGACAGTGAAGAAACTTAGAAGAAGCTTGAAAATGTCCATTGGAAGAAATAAACAGTGGTTGAATTTCAATGTAATAAATTATATTCACTGGCATTTCAAGGCAGGCCCAATAAAAATGTAGAAGACTGATTTTAAAAATTCTTTGATAAAAAGTGAACATCATATAACATTGTAATGTGCTGTCTTTATAAAAGAACTGTTTTCACCTTACATTATTTTCATATCTCATAACACAAGGCACACATCTGAAAATCATAATGTAGATACATTTACCTTATGACAAAGGAGGGAAACTGCTCATAGGCATATTTTCTGGTCTGTGTTATAATTGCAGAACCGTATACAAGATTTCACTACTTTTTTTTTTTTGTACCAGGGATCAAACTCATGACCTCACACTTGCTAGGCAGGTGCTGTGCCACTGAGCTATATCTCCAGCCCCTATATTTGTTTTTCTGTAGGTGTTTTTTATGGTGTTTATATTCTGGAGCTCACTAACTCTGTTGTCAAATTTGGTTTTCAGACTTTTAAGAAAAATAATTGCATTTGGATCTGTTGGTTGTTTGTTCACTCTGTTTAGAGTATGCAATTATTCAGACTGTGGACAAATATATATTCTGCTATTGCCAGGTCACTTAACCTTTCCTGCCCCTGATTGTTTTAATGATTGAATTGCATTGTTACCAGTTTATACTAGTTCAATAGATAGAATCCAAAGGGAGAAAATGTGTTAGAATTCCTCCAGCTACCAGCTCTTTCTAGAAATTGGATCTGCTTTTGTGTATTTCTTGATAGTTTTTGGTTTCATAGCTGAAATATGAAATTTAGGGGGGAAAATCCATTAGATTATTCCATTTGTAATATGCTTAATAGTGTTATTATCTCTCTTTGTTTTTTTAATCAAGAATCAGATAGAGCATATTTGAGAAGTAAGTTGTTTTAAACAATTTCTTTAAATTGCTATTTTCAAAATTATTTTGTGTTTTTAAAAATTCTCTTAGATTTTGAAGCAGGGCAAAGAGGGTGGGTGAGTTAAAAAGAAATAATGCGAGTATTTCAAACAGTTTTATTTGCTCAAGTATATGATATTTTCCTCCTGTAATCTCATTTCTTTAGTAAAAATTATTAAAATTGAAATGACGTATAAATAAAATGCATTGGATCACCAGCTAAATCATAGAACTGAGATAGTTTTCAGGTTGGTAGTTGAAAGTTTATATAAATGTTTCTAAAGACTAGTTGAATGTTAATTTTTATTTTAAAGATAAGTTGAATGTTAATTTTTATTTTAAAGATATGAACAAGCATTCCTGACTAGTCTGGTTGGATTGAGGCCTGAAAAATATTTTTGGACAGGACTTTCAGATATACAAATCAAAGGCACCTTTCAGTGGACCGTGCAAGAGGAGGTCCAGTTCACACACTGGAATGCAGATATGCCAGGTATGTACAGGGCTGGGCCCAAGGGTTCTGTTCACCCTGCCCATCCATTCAGCAAAGACAATTACTGTTCCAAAGAGACTGTGCAACCAATTAAACTATCCAAGTTTATTGTGCTTTCAGTAACTTTTTATTTTTTTCTTCCTTTTATTTTTTATTAAATCTGAATGAGTTTGCAGAGCTATAGGAAAAAAAGTAGGGAGAGAAAATTGCTAGTTGTTTGCTTCTGGTCTACTTGAAAAACACTTATAAAATCCTAGGCAGTCACACATGTTCCAAATGATCATCTTATTCCTGAAAACATAAAACAATATGAAATGAATATAAAGCTTTTCAGTGCAACTATGAATGTAAATGGTAGTGTTTTTGAGGAGTAGGGTAAGGTAGTGTTTATGTGGAGTTTATTATTCTGATTGTTTTGCGAGTATCATTGTGTTTAGTCCTTCTCATGCCTTGGGTTTTACTCTGTCTTTGTAAGAACTCTGAAAGATAAGTTTAAATATCTTCATTTAAAAGATGTAGAAATTGGGAATCTAAAAAATTATGTGATTGAAAAATTTCTGAGCATGAGTTTAGACTAACCTGGGTAGTTAGTAAACTTGGGCTGTTTATATTTGCACCAACCATCCAGCTGTCAATTTTGATTTGTCTTCCATGGTTACAGGTTTTAAGTACTTTCCAAAATAGGGTCTGAAAAGTTCTTTGTCTTCTATCTACATTAGTACCACTGGCATATACATCACTAAATGGGATAAAATTCAACATTCTTTTTAGAAACATTTCATTGTACCTGGATCAAAAGCTAAAAACAGAACAATAGCCCAAAAGTAGGAATTTACTACTTTGTGTAATATATCTTAATCTCGAGGAGTTATTTTAACTTGCATTCACTAAGGAAAATATATCAATAATCTGAACAGTGTGATTCTTGTTTAATTACTGTTATTAAATTTTATGAAAAATGATAAAATTTTAGGTAATTTTTGAAATAACCGAGTTGCGTATTAAGAACTGAATGCATACTTTAAAAAAATCTGGTAATTCTTATTGTCTAGCTTTCCTTTGCCTCTGTTGCTCAGTCATCAATAGCATTCTGAGAGGTGAATCCTGGAAGGTCCAAAGGGAACAAAAAATGCATCAAACTGGAGCCCAAGGAGCAAGGAAGGCAGGCAGGAAGGAAAGACGAAGAAAATTCCATTAAATCACTATTTTTGCCAATGTGGCTAATTTGATCATCATACTAAAAATGTTGTGTCATTAAATGCCTGTGTGTGGGGCACTCTGCCAGATATTAGAAATACAAAATGTTATTTAAAAAACTCCTAATTTAGTATCATAATTCAGCTTGGGTTATGTACCACACAAATAAAAGTCCAGGATGGTTTGAAAAGCACACACCAACTGCACGAGTGTAGTAGCTTCTTCTCGTTTTCTCATTGCATGCAGATGTTAGCACATATTTCACATTCAGCTTTGAGTTGTCTCTTGTGAACATGTTAGGCCTTCAGTGTCTTAGTCACTTTCTCATTGCCGGGAAAAAATACCTGACACGATAGCTCAAAGGAGAAGAGATTATTTTGGCTCATACTTTCAGATTGTAGTTGGCTGGCTCTAAGGCAGGAAGGGCATGGTAGAAGGGTCTAGTGGAGGAAAATACATCTTGGTAGCAGAAAGCAACACAAGAAAGGAGGACCTGAGAGGGAGATAAATCCTTCTGCATCACACGTCCACTGACCCTCCTCCAACCTGGCCCCAGCTCCTGACAGCACATTCAGCAGCTGAACTCATTAGTAGACGAACCCACTGATGAGCATAGCACCCCCGTGACCCAGTTACCTTCCCAAAGCCTCAAGACTTTGGGACATATTCTCTATCTGAACCACAACATTTAGTGAGCACCAGTAGAATGAATTCTACTTTATGTGTTTAATGTTTAATGCAGGACGAAAGGCAGGTTGTGTTGCCATGAGGACTGGGATGGCAGGGGGCTTATGGGATGTTCTGAAATGTGATCAAAAGGCAAAATTTGTGTGCAAGCACTGGGCAGAAGGAGTAACTCGTCCACCAGAGCCCACAACAACTCCTGAGCCCAAATGCCCAGAGGATTGGGGTACCACCAGTAAAACAAGCTCCTGCTTCAAGGTAAGTATCAATTACTAAGCCAACAAAGAATTTGAAATATCTGTCATACTTTAGAATCATCTGAGGAATTAAAAACAAAAGCAAAAGCAGAACACTTTGTTGTCTAGGCTTCACCTGGAGAGATTGTGTACTGGCCTTATTGGCCTGTGCATCAGTTGTTTCCAAGAGTTCCTTGGTGGGATTCTAATGACCAGTTGCAAGCAAATGTAACTCACAGTTGTGTCATTGTCACTTCCTTTCTATTTCTCTCTTTTCTCCCAGGCTTCTGTTTCTATTCTGAGCTAAGTCTTTCCATCTTTATGAAAAATTGTATTCCCCCTTGTGCTATCCTATTTCATCTCATTTTTGTTCTGGTCTTGGAACCCAAAATTTTAGCTAACACAACTGGCTAAACAATCTATAATGCCACATAGGTTTTCTAGAGAGAATGCTTCATTTTTGCAATTTAAATCCCAATGATTACAATGATGGGAGAGAAAGGCATTGAGAGATAGGGATATATGACCTCTCAGTGCCCTTTAAATGACAATTCAATATTCTGCTATTATTTTATATATTCTTAGGTTGGGCTATTAATTTTCTTCCTTATGTAATAAAGTTCATGAAAATAAACAATCAGCTAAACAAAAATGGAAGCAAAAACAGAAAGAAAAGCTCCAGTGAACTAAGGATTTGAGTCTTGTTTCTCTCTCTTACAAGTCATGTCTTCTCTAGAAAAAGATTTAGCCAAATACAGAAATGTATATAGTGCTTACTGATACTGTTCTCCTTTCAGGATCTGTTTTACTCCATCCTTTTGGACAGCATACAGCATTGCCATACCTTTTGAGATAGTTAAGACCAGTGAAGAGTTTTTGACAGGGCTGAAGGATGTAGCTTGCTAGCATGTGCGAGCCTCTAAGTTCAATCCCCAACACTGGGGGACAGAAAAATAAGAAGAAAAGAAATGGTTTCAAATTGAAGTTGTCTAATATTCTCTAACTCAAGAATGTTACATTAGTTGATGTAGTGCCATCAGGGCTAAAAGCTTAATTTGTACAGGAGGGAATATATTGGGCTAAGAAAAAAAAAAAAGGATTTTGTAAACAGAGTATCAAAAAGCTAACACTAACCAGGTCACGTATTTTATCAGTACTAGTAACCCTGGAATCTTGCACTGCTGAACAAAAACCGGATTCATCTTATATGTTGTCCTTTGCCAGAGGATGGTAGACTATGGAGGTTTATCACAGTTATTTGACAAGAGCATCAGATGTTTCTAGAGCTTGGAAGTAAACTGGTGATTCCACTGTAGGCAGTGTCTAGGCGGTTGCTCAACAAAACAACGTATGTGTTTCATTGGAAACTACATGATGTTAATAGGTCCCTTGGGCAGGGTTGGTTTGGAAACATATAGGCTGTGTTTATAAATATTAAAATGCTTAGGTTAACAAAATTAAGAAATAAATTTAAGGTAACAAAATGTATTACCATTGAAGTACTTACAGGAGTCTTGGGAGCTGCTGTCACTCTTTCAGACACCTTTGATCAGATAAGATTAAGTTCAAGGTTGAAGTAGTTTTACATTACCACCTGGCATCCATAGCCCATTGGATACAAATTTCCTTCTTCTGCAGACCAGTGATGGTGGGGGCCATGATTCACAAGGAAAAATGAATGGCAATTATAAAAGTTGATGGGTGTGGTTAATTCCTGTACCATTTGATACTGATGGATATGTCCCAGGATGTCACCGTGAATACCATTTATAGTTCTATTTGCAGTCTTCTGAATAATAGGATATAGTCTCTAAATTATAAAATCTAATAAATTTAGTTTAGCATATAGCCCATTTCTACCAGATGACTCTGGTAGAATATATGCATGTGTTTTAATACTTCTGAAAATGTACAACTGTAAGGAAAAAAAACAAGGCAATATTTTTGGAAGAACATTACTAGCAGTGTGTTGAAAGATTACCAGATTATTCATTGTTTAAGTGAAACAAGATAGCAAACTGTGTACAGTTTTAGGAGACCATCTTTAAAATATCCTTTATTTGTGTTTGTCTTCTCTATCAAATTTTTTTTTGCATTTAATGCTATTTCACACTTTCCCACATTAATCCTGTCTTTTATAATGAGCTCCTTACCTAATCCACTTATCTGCAGTTTCTAAGATTTTAATCTCCTTTCTCTTTTATTTTCTAAAGTTTTCTCAACAAAATAATTTCCCAAGTTTTGTAACCCAAATAGCCCCTAATAAATTGACTTCAAAGTCAAGAGAATTGCATTGTTTGAAGTCATGGCAATGCTTTGTTTCTCTATAAATGAAATCTCATCCAAAGTAAGTGACTTTTTCTTCTGAATTGATAAGCTATGAAGTACAAAATAATTTCTGAAATCATATCATCTCTAGCTGTTTGCAAAAGGAAAACATGAGAAGAAAACATGGTTTGAATCTCGAGATTTTTGTAGAGCCCTGGGTGGAGAACTAGCTACTATCAAGAGTAAAGAAGAGCAGCAAACAATATGGAGATTAATAACGTAAATATCTTTTCTGTATAACACTTCTTGCTTTTACCTATTTGGTGTCAGTGATATTAGGAAATATATTTCTGAACTTGTTGGTTCAGGATGCTACTTGGAACACCTACAGCATGTTTCAAATCCATGGGCCTTTTTAAAAATCTAGTTTAAGTTTAAAATTCCTCTACATTACACCTGTAAACCCATCCACGTATTACTCTGTAAAGGTGAAAGATGCCCATTATGTATTTGTAGACTGAATGAATGAGTATCTTCCAATGCTTTACAGTAATTTACTCCGAAACAGAAGCCCAGTGTCAAGAAATATGTGGGCTGTACCAAAATGCACATCTTCTGAATTTTATTTTTAGTTGTTATATCTATTTACTTCTGTGCTATCTAATTTAGTTTTGGAGATAACTTTCAATTCTGATTAATTCTTATAGGTGACCAAACTTGATCCATGCATGTCCTCTTCGTGTTTTGTAGGAGTACTGGGAGTTATCATGAGCTGTTCTGGTTGGGCCTGACATATGGAGGTAGTTCAGAAGGTTTCACCTGGAGTTCTGGCTCTCCAGTGAGTAATTTGATTTAATAGATCATTTTCTTTATCATATATTTGTTTGTGTTATCCTTTGGTTTAATCAATTTTTTTTGGTAAGATGGGTTGTTAAGATAGCTGGGTTTTTTAAAAATACAAAATAAACATGAAGTTAGGGTTACTATTTTGCCCTTCTTCATTTAGTTTCACTTACCCAAAGCATAGCTATGGCTGCCTGGATGAAAAACTACTTATTCCAGTAGTTTTTCTAAAATATCCTCATTCTGTACAAAATCAGTGCGTTGAAGAAGTGTTACACTTCTTCAAAACTGAGTGTTCTCTGGCCTCTTCTAGTTGAGTACAAGTAGACATAACTTGCGGCAATCCCGCTGGTGACTGTCAGGGATTGTTAAACTTCTCTATTCCCAGAATTGGAGAAATGAGAAGTTATGGCACTGCTGGCAATATTTAGCTGCTGTGGTCATCACAGGAAATGATTTCGTATAATTTCAGTTCTGCCTTCTTGTATAATCCACCAGCAACTTTTCAAGGCATGTGGGAAGATGGTCTATTTGATGGCTTCATTAATATTTGGATTTTACGTTTATATCTCTAGAAAATAGACCTTAATGCTTACCTCAAAACTCTGTAGGCTCTGATTACACCCTGGAAATTTCACAGACGACCTGAGACCAGTGCTTTCCCGTATGTCTGCTGTTCATTTTGACAAACTTTGGCAGCTTCATTAGCAACATTTTATAGGTCTTTTTCTTCTATAAGATGAATTAACTGTATTTCTTTATCTTACTCATCTAGTAAAGAGAAAGCTTCCAGAAAAACCACTGAAATATTGCCCTTTAAGGATGAGTTGCTAATTTAGCAACTTTTAATACTGAGAAGTGGAACTCTTGCTAGGTTTTTCCTATATATAAATTCTACTTTTGTGATGTTTGAACCCATTCTATTTAATGAGAGTAAAAAAAAATGCTGTAATAACCAATTGTTTATTCTCTTCAGCTACAAAAACTTCCATATAATAAAAGGTATTTCTTTGCTACTTATGTTCATAAATTGTTTCAAAGCAAAACTACGGTGAGAAAAGGTAAATGAATGAAAAATGCAAATGTATCTTTTTTTCTACTTGAATAAATGATTGGCATTGCTTTGACTTAAATGATAACAATTGTGACTTAATATTTCTGATAGAGTGGTGATTCTTGGCTTTTTGGCTAAAATGAAGTCTAATGTTTCTAACACAGGTTTCCTATGAAAACTGGGCTTATGGAGAACCCAATAATTATAATAACGTTGAATACTGTGGTGAGATGAAAGGTGACCCTAATATGTACTGGAATGACATTAACTGTGAACATCTTAACAACTGGATTTGTCAGATACAAAAAGGTACGGTCTCAAACCTTCCCCTTTCTCTCAAATTGGAAAACCATCCTGATACCCCAATACCTTCTTTTATTATTAGAAACAAGTAAAATAACAGAGTCACAGGGAGCAGTCAGGGGTTGTCACTTCACAGGATAAGAGAGAAGTAACTGAGCACAGATAAACGTTCCAAAGGAACAGAAGATCAAAAGGCCACCCCGGAATTCTGGACAAGAGTCACATCCACCAGAACTGTTCCCACGAGCAGCTGCACTTCTGGCTCAAGGTCTGCATGGCAGGATTGGATGGGAGGGCATGTCCCACGCTGTGAAGCAGAGTCAGGAAAAGGCAGTGCAATCTCTGTTTTAGAATTTTTACCTTCGGAACTTCTGCGTTAGCTATCAGCTAGGTAAACTTTTCCCCAAGTCTGAATATTTTCAGTAGTAATTTCTGAAGCAAATGTTCAGTGCTGGGAACAGTCACCGTCTGGAGGTTCCTGATGCTTTTGGAGCCACCCTGTTGTGGGTGGTGACTCAGAAAGTCCCATGTAGCCGCTCAGGCATCAGGGTCAGAGAATCCAGGACCTCGGATTTTGAAAAGCAAGCAAATAAACTAACCTATCCTTGGACAAGAAAATACAGCTGAGCGTCCTCTGCTGTGAATAGATAGAGGGATCTGCATTGCCCTCTGGTGTTGGGAACCGTATCCACTGTCAGCTGTCTGCTAGAGGCACCGTCCTGCCCTCCTGCTGTCTATCTGCATATTTTTCTTCCTCCTTCCCTTATTCTTTCTCTGTTGAGCCAAGGTTTTTTAAAAGGGTCTCCTGGCTCTCAATGGCTAGAAGTAAACTTTTAGTATTATTTGTAGTTTTGCTGTATTCTTGCATATGTTCAATATATTAAGCCCAAAGCTAGGGAATCTGAGTCTTTTCATCAGAGTCCAGCATAATCCAGATATATTATTAACCACTTGGAAAGAAAATTATTTTATTTAAATTTTATTGAAACATACATTTAATAAGATTCTTTGAAGAAAATATATTTGTGTTTTGTAAACAAATAGTACATGTGGATTAGTTTCAAATGATAAGTTGTAAGTAAATTCACAACTAATTATAAAATGACTGGAAAACTAATCTTTAAAAAATTTTTTATTTTTATTAGTACATGTTTGCAGAGCATATTGATTATGTTCATCATAGGGAGTTGGTGCCTGTATAAGATACATCTTAATCCTTTTTATGTCCTCTTCCCTCTTCTCTCTCTCCTCTGTCAAGGTCTTGGTCCCCTTCCCATTTACAAAAGTTTTATCTCCCTGTTTCCTATTTTCTATCATTTATTTTGCTCTTTAGCTTATTTATACTTTGTTTCTCATACAAGAGAAACCATGGCATATTTGAGTTTATGTGCCTGATTTATTTCATTTATTATTAAAGTCTCAAGGTACATCCATTTTCCTAGAAATGACTCAAATTCATACTTCTGTGTAACAGAGCAATACTCCACTGTGTATAAATACCACATTTTTTCCTCCAGTCATCTGTTAGTGGATACATAGTATGATTCCGAGATCTGTCTATTATGAGTTGTGCTGCTATAAATATGAGTGTGGATGTATCACTGTAATATGATGTCTTTACCTCTTTCAGGAATATACCCTTCAAGGTGAATAATTGGGTTGAATGAAATTTTTATTTTTATTATTCTGAAGGATCTCCATACTGATTCCCCTAGTGGTTGTAGTAGTTTATATTACCACTGAAAATGTAGAAAGGCTCCTTTTCTCCTACAGTCTCTCCAGCATTTGTTATTATTTGATATTTTGATGATTATCCTCTTTTTCGAGAGTGAGATGAAATCTGTTATTTTAATTTGTGTTTCTCTAATGGCCAGAGATTTTGAGTATTTTTAGTGTATTGACCATTTGTACTTCTTATTACAAGAAACATTTATTCATTTCAGTTGCTCATTTTTTGATTGGGTCTTTTATTGTGGGTGCCTGATTCCTTTGGGTTCTTTATATTTTCTAGATATTAGTCCTCTGTCCAAGGAATGGCTGACAAAATGTTTTTCCACTCTTTAGTTTGTATCTTCACTCTTTTGGTTGTTTCCTTTGCTGGTTTGAAGCTTTTTAATTTGATATGATCCCATTTGTTGATTCTAGATGTTATTATGTAATTTTTTTGTACTGGGGATCAAACTTACAACCTTGTGCTTGCTGGGTAGGTACTATGATGCTAAGCTATATCCCCAGCCCTTTATTTTGTTTTTGTAGTTGAGGCTCATTCAGAAAGTCTTTGCTCAACCCTGTATTTTTTCCTAGTTTATCCTCTGCAGATTGTTTGTTTTAATATTTCAATCTTTGATCCACTTTGATTTTATTTTAGTTTGTGTTGAATAATATGGTTTAGATTCAATCTTTGACATATGGGTAAGCCAGTTTTCCAAACACCATATATTAAAGAGACCATCTTCTCTAGCATATGTTTTTGGCCTCTTTGACAAAGATCAAATGACTAAATGTTCCTGGGATCATTTCTGTATCCTGTATTCTGTGGAAAACTCATCTCTATTGAGCACCTACTGTATACCAATGATTCACATACTGTGTTTTACCCATTTACACATTTTACTCATTCTTTTTTGAAGTTGAGAAAATGAAGGCTAAATAATTTAAATTCAGGCTTTGAATTTGGAGACAGGCTTCCTGATTCTAAAACTCATGTCCTTTTCTTTCCTTTGTGTGATACTACTTGTGTCTACAAACTGTCTTCCAGTTTCTTCGGGCTATTGTACATAATTTGTTTAAATATGAATTTCTAACTCATTTTCTTTTACTTCCTTCCATACAACGTAAGTGAACAGGAGTCTCTGTGTGTGTTGGGAGGTGGATCGTAAAGATATTTAGCGGTTTTGACCCACGAAAATGTAAGGGTTGGAGCTCATTTATGTTTAATTCTCTCTTGTTTTACAGGAAAAACACCAAATCCGGAGCCAACACCAGCTCCACAAGAAAGTAGGTGTTTCTCTAATTTTCTGATAGCTGTTTGAGTTATCTTTTTCTCCCTTTTCCTATCTGAATAAAAAGTAAATATCCTAGGAAGGTGGAGAGAAATTCTAATACTTTAACAATCGTGTGAAAGGTTGCATTGTCCTCTCCAGAGAGAAGCCCCCACACACATACAGAAGACCCGTTAGTACAACTTCCCATGGGTCCATGAGTCAAATTCCTCTTCTTAACAGATGATCAATGGCTACAGTAGATAGGCTACAGTAACCTATCACCCCCAACAGGGTGGCCTAAAAAATGCACATTTATGGCCTTGCAGTTCTGGAAGTCAGAAATCTGAAATCAGTTTCACTGGGCCAAAATCCAAATGTCAGCGTAACCATGCCCTCTCCAAAAAGTCTGAGGAGAATCTGTTTCCTTGTTTGTAATCAGCTTCCAGAGCCCCACAGTCTAAAGAGGTGGTTCATGCTCCCTGTCCCCATCTTCAAAACCAGCAGTGCAGCATCTTGCTTCAGTTGTCATATTGCCTTCTGATGCAGTCACATCTCCTTCTGTGTCCTTCCGTAAAGACATTGGACTAATATTCAAGGCTCATCCAAATAATCCAGGGTCAAGATCCTTAATTTAGTTGCATCTGCAATGTGACCGTCGCTATTAGGATAACATTCACAGGAGACAGGGACTAGAATCAGTGTCTTTGGGTGTCCTTAGCCTCCCACAGCATACAACCCTAAAATTACATGATTTGGAAGAAGCCTTAGACATCCTGGTATGTGAGTTCCTTGGTTCTCTAATTCTTCTCTAAGGTGCCCAATCCATCTAGAATCTAGAAGAAATCCAATTTCCCACAGCTCTCATTTGTAGGACCTAGGACATTATGGTTGCACATGTGTAAATATTTCCAGCTGTGCAATGTGATTGATGAAAGTAATACTGGGAATTGTTTCACCCAATAAGGACACACAGAGCTTGACTGGGAAGAGAAGCTGGCTGGTCTTAACAGGGTTGTAGAAGGTAGATGTTTGGCTTGAGGCAAGTTAGTCTGTATTGGGCATAGATATTTTCCTTATTCTGGGCTCTCGTCTTTAATACAGTTACTCTGTCCGTATCTAATTTTTTAAAAATGTAAGTAGCACTCATCATTCTTTCTCATTATGTTTTCAGATCCACCAGTCACTGAAGATGGGTGGGTTATTTACAAAGATTACCAGTATTATTTTAGCAAACAGAAGGAAAGCATGGACAATGCACGAGCGTTTTGCAAGAAGAATTTTGGTGATCTTGTTACTATTAAAAGTGAAAGTGAAAAGAAATTTCTATGGAAATATGTAAGAATATGGTTACGAATAGGATAGTGACATGTTATAAACATAGTTAATGTCTGCAGTTGGCAGCCCCTGGCATAATTTCAGACTATGTGCTGAAGTTGAAGCTCCTTAGTTCAGAGTCACTGATGTGCTTGCCTGAAGGAGGGGGCCTTTGTGGAAATACCTTATGGTTTGAGTACTCAGGGAAAAACAATCTGGGCTTTACAAGGATCCATATTTTATGGCTTGGAGTTTATTAATTTGTTATTCAAAGATTATAATTCTTAACTAATTGTTATATATCAATAAGAAACCCTTTGTATATCAGATAGCTTCATTATTAATTAAAATATCTGTTTTTTGTATCAAATCATTGGCTAATATATAGTATACCATGATTATCCATATAAAAATCTTTCCTGGTTGTACCCAAATTGTCATCTATTACTGAAGGTCTAATTTATTTCTTCTAAAGGCACTTGGCCTGTATCTTCCTGATTAAATTTTTTATGGTATATTTATTGTTTGCCACAGAAGTATGAGGGAGAACAGCAAAAAATAAATTCATCAATAGTAAAGGATAAAAAATCCATTCAATTACAATGGTATGATTGTGTGGTCTAACTTATTATTTTTGTGGATTTATCTTCTTTTGAAATTCTCAGGATGTATCCTAAAAGTACATTTGTACCGTATTTTTCATAGGTATAACCTTATTGTATATTGAATCCATATAGGTGAAAAATACTGCACAATCCTCACTAGTTACTTTCTTATTGAAAGGGTATCTTCATACCTGTTTCAGGCATTTAATATTATACAGAATGACTTAAGACATTTTCTTTTTTAAGTGTACATTGTTAAATTATATACATCTGTTTATTTCTGTGGAGAATGTAACTTAGCATATACAACACTTCTGCATGCATTGCTCCTTAGAAAAATTTACAACTAGGTAGTCTCATTAATGTATAGGTTTTGTTTATTATGTAGTTATAAATTAAACTATGTAAAATTTCATGTTCTAGGTGAACAGAAAGGGTGCGCCATCAATGTCAGCGTATTTTATTGGTTTATTGATCAGCTTGGATAAGACGTTTATGTAAGTAAATCAAACCAAAACAGCTTTGCTTAGGACAAACTGGTCTGAAAATGCTCAATTATTTTGAGACTTTTGCTTTGGTGAACACATTTTGAAACTTCTATAGCATTCTCCCATCTAAGGACTAACCAGGCCCAATCCTGCTTAGCTTGTGAGACCAGGTGCATCCAGGGTGGTGTGGCTGTAGCCAGAATTCTCACTCAAAAGAGCATCTCTCACAAGAGAATTGGAAATAATCCTTTTAAATATTTTTTTCCTTTTTCTTTCCTATCTTTTTTAAAATTAAGTTTATTGATACATTTTAGGCATACATAATGTTCCCTAGTTCCTCTTCCCATTTGAACCTTTTCTTCTTATTTCACAATATCTATTATACATTTTGGTCCTTACAATTTTAGTTTCTCACACTAGAGAAACAATGCAGTATTTACACATGCATATCCGATTGATCTCACTTAAGAGTATGGTTTCAAGGTGCATTCATTTAGCTAGAAATGTCTCAAGCTTATTCTTCCTTATGACAGAGTAGTACTTATTAAATAAAAAAACCCCACATCTTTATCCATTTATCAGTTTATGGGCATTTGGGCTGTTTCCAAGATTTAGTTATTACAAAGTATACTATTATAAACATGAGTGTGCGTATATCGCTATAGCATGATGCTTTTAATTCTTTTAGGAAGATATCAAGAAAGATAATAGCAGTATCAGTCATTCATGAACAATTCAAAATTGGATTTTGCAAAATATCTCCTGTATTGTTGTAGGATATCCTTGCTTATCAATAAATTGTCAAATAAGAATATGTATTAGATAGATAGGGATCATGAGTTTATTTTAAAAATTGCGATCTGGTTTAGACTAACATAGCTACTAGACCAGAGGACTCTCTCCTGTTGTCTCACGCACTGCTTAGCAGCACTGTTTTCAAGTATACTTTCATTCAAAAGAATGATTATTTTGCTTTCTATGAAATACAGGGGCCAGAAAAAGCAAAGAAAGATGGAAACATTTAGCACATTTTGAAGTTTCCTCCTTTATTTATTAATACACGTGTGCCTCTGAACTTGAACAGCAGAGATCCTAGTGGCTCATGCACAGATGTCTTAGCCGTGTACATTCCATGGGACTTTTACAGCATCTTTGAGCAATGGAGACCTAAATTCAAGCTTGTTATTTCTCAAGAACAGGAACATTTGGTTTTCCTTTGAACAGAAACCCATGTTGTCCTCTCTAAAATGAGAGGGTCAAATTTGAATATCTCTTTTTCCTTTTAGCTCTCCCAGTCTCTGAATTTCTGTAACTTCTGAAAATAATCATTGGTCCACCTACCTTAAAACAAACCTGAATCAACATAGGAGTCAGAGAATGCGCACAATGAGAAACTTTATATTCTCTGCCTCTCCATGGTGATTTTTTATGTGGAAATCATGCCCAAGAGGACCACGAGAGGACTTTGGCTTCTGGTCCACTTCCAGAGTCACTGAGATCTCCATTTCTTCTCCTACTTTGGGACTAAAGATAGTTTCTTCCAGGGGACAAGCAAAAGGCGGACCAGTAGTTAGTATTAATGTCTCTCTGAAAGTGGCTGATTTACTGATGGCTGATGATATACAAGGTAATTTGTAGTTATTTGTAAACTGGACCCAAAGGTGTCAGAGTTTTTACTTGGAAGCACAAAGCTCTGGGATGCACCCAGTGTGCAGGCCTTTGGGGTTTTCTTGTCAGTCCCTCGAGGTTCTCTCTTCTGCTTGCTTAGTGTCCTGTATTCCGTCATCTTAATTGACTTGCTCTTTCCCTTCTCTAGGTTGCAGCCAATTATTTTTAATGACTGGATTTTTGTAAAATTTTTGCATTTTCTTTTCCAGTTGGATGGATGGATCCAAAGTGGATTATGTGTCTTGGGCCCCCGGTGAACCCAATTTTGCAAATGAAGATGAAAATTGTGTAACTTTGTATACAGATTCAGGTAGAGGAAACATAAATTTTCTTGAATGTGCTTTGTGGTATAATGTGTCATTTCCTACAGCTTTAGACTAAAAGGAACAAGTGCACTTATGGCATAAAGAGAGAATTCTAATTTTAGCAGCGTAACTATTCAATTTTAAGGATGCTTACCATTAACCTAATAAAAGACATAGTATTCTCAGTTCTTCCCAAATTATAAAATGTTTTTTAATGTTCTTGAGGAATATATCTAGAACATGTTTATCTATCACTTTTATTTCTCTCCAATGTCTTATTAGTGTGTAAAATGGGAATAATCACATAATTGATCTGTTGCTGAGAAGATTAAATGAGATAATGTGTCTAAAACTGAACAGATGCTTAGGTATTATTAGACTATTCTTACTAGTGATTACTAACTAGATAATATTTCTGCAACAGGAAGTACATTCTTGGTTCATAGAAATCTCCCTGTAGATTTAAACTATTATCAGCTTAAAAGATTCTTCTATTATAACATGGATTCTTCTAGTCACTTGTGCAAAAAATAAAGTTTGGTTGTATTTTAAACTATGTTTGAGGGCTATGTATCTCAGTGGCAAAAGCGCCTGCCTGACAAATGCAAGGTAATTCCCAGTGCTAAAAAGACTGTTTGAGAATCCTTACACAATCTGAGTATGAGGCATGAAAGGGTTTGTACGCATAAGTGAAATGTAACTGTTTGCTCTTCACCAGGGTTGTGGAATGACATTAACTGTGGTTATCCCAGTCCCTTCATATGCCAGCGGCATAACAGCAGTATTAATGCCACCACAGTGCCCACCACACCCCCCACCTCAGGAGGCTGTAAGGATGGTTGGAAGTTTTACAATAACAAGGTACTGTACCAGGAGAAGTAGTCACAGTCTCAGCACTGACCAGTAGGGAGTGCAACAAAGCAAATTTTTCAGCTCAAAGTTAACTTTTGACTCCCTCAACATTTTAGGGAATCTTTGGCACGAGATTCTAATGATAAACTTTCACTGGAAATTGAAAGCATATTTGAGATATTATCCAAATAGTTGTAATCTTTATCTTGAGGGAGAATAAAAGCTTAGCAAAAAAAGTCTGTGAGTCATAAAGCTAACTTTGTTTTTAAAGTTGCTGTTTGATTGTGGGAAAATTTATATGTACCTATAGTCATCTTGAATACTTTAAATTTCTTTAGAGTCAACTTTATCAGTTTTAGTTAACTACTGTTTTTTAAAATTCCATCTCAGTGTTACAAAATCTTTGGATTTGTTGAAGAAGATAGAAAAAATTGGCAAGAGGCACGAAAAGCTTGCATAGGATTTAAAGGGAATCTGGTTTCCATACTCAATGAGAAGGAGCAAGGTATGTGGGCCATCCTCCAACCAATGAAGAATTTATATGCATATGTTTGCCCATAAAATAGTAGGACATTGCTATCGCTATCTGTTTTAGTGTAAGTAAAAAAAAAATCGCTTACTGAAAATGATTTTATTCAATCATAGACATGATTTGCTGGGCTCTCTATATAGAATTCTAAACCATTTTCATTGCAACTCTGTGAAGCAGGGATTGTTACCTGGTTTCCTGAGAGAGGAAATGGTGTTTAGAGAGACTTGAGTCAGGAAACTTGCCCTATAAGAAGTGGGTTTGGGCATCCAGGCTAGGTCTGGCCAGCTTGCATTCAGTTCTGTTTCCACCAAATCTTCATTTTCCAAAGAGGCAAAGAAGAGTAGTGGTAAAAACAAAATGAAAAACTACTGACTTCACATTTATTCCTTTTTTAGACACCTGATCGTATAATTTATGAAACCATCAAACTAATAAATATTCAAATTCGGAAGGACATTTTTTATAAAACATAAAGATAAGCCAGACCTATGAAGAGCACTAATGAGAAAACTGCCCATGTCCATATAATAGATCGTAAATATTCAATGTATTTACTGTCCAAAGACGGGTACTTACCACTTTTGCATAATCTCTTGGGTCTATCTTCAGTAAAATAGGTATTAAGTTAAATTTGCGATTCCCACTTGATGGAGGATGTTGGCTAACTATAGACTAAACTGACAAAGGGTTAGGAAACCGCTGCAAACTAACTATGGGTCAAAGGGCCTCAGCTTAAACAGTTTGGCAAAGAGAGAAAATGGATTTTGTAAAGATCTTCATGTGTGGTCCCAGAAGGAAGACCGCTGAGTGGCAGTTACAGAGCAATAATAGATTTAGATTCAAAGTGAGGGGTCATCCCAGTAGCTGAAAGAGATCAGGTGAGCTGTGAGCTGCTTGGTGAGGGAGGAAAGGAAGGAACTGTGAAAATGCTTGACCAGGCTCACATGGATACTGTAGAGTCATGGATGGCTGCTATATGGTATGGAAAAGTTGTTCAGTAGATGTTTGTCATGTGTATAAATTCATAGGGATATTGTAGAAGAAATATAAACTTCATATTCTCTTTTGTTCCGAGATTCAACCTCCAAAATCTCGTATGACCAAAAATGATATATCCCAAAAAGTATAAGCAAGAGAATAAACTTTTTCATAATGTTCCACTCAGTGTTTGGAAATGCCACCGTGTTTAGAACACTTTGTACAATAAACCAACTGCATTTTCACTGAGAACCTTTGACAAGTTCAGCAACTGGCCAGACACTGAAAGAAAAGGGTCAAACCATAGCACACAAGGCAAGAATATAATGTTCACATTGCCCTACCACATTTTTGGGGCTTAGCTACCCAGCAAAGAAACACAGTCATTGATTTCCTCTCTTAACCACAAAATACTGATTCCTGACATAACAAAATTAGAACCTGGGTAGTGGAGATGTGCAGAAGGAAACAATTTGCAGATAAAATAACATTATTCCTGGCAACACATACACATGTTGCTGAATTCTTATTGTGGTTGTTGGCAGTAACAAAAAAAAAAGTCGATGCTGACTATTGGCAGGTGAAGCTTTCCCACATTTTATTTCCAGTTAGGGATAAGGCAAAGGTTACCACTTTATTTAAGGAACAAAATAAAACTAAAATAAATATATACCCCTGCTCTTATTTCGCTGAAAAATGTTGGACATAATGTCTTTTTGTTGTTGTTATTTTCTTAGGTTTAGTTGAGAAAAAGTTAATCTTTCAGGAAGGTATTTAGTACTTATGCTGTTCTGCAAAAAGAATGAATATTAGCCGTGACTGCTCTGTGGGACTGCTTAAGAAGAAACAGATAGTTTTATCTATTTGCATCTTCTATTGGTAACCCCAAGTTCAAGGTCATCTTTCTATTTACATTCAGTAGACACCTTTAAGCTGCTTTAAGACCCTTGTAAACTGCTGTTCCACTGAGCAGGTGCTTATGCAAACTGGAGTTCATGGCTTGGGCACAGTTTCTAGAAGCTAAACCCTGGGGAAGCTGCAGAGATGAGCTAAGGAAAGGAATGGATGCATGTACAGTTAAACATTCTGTAGCCTCCAAATATTTGTCATCATCCTCTGCTGCAGATTGGTAGAAGAAAGAAAGAAAGAAAGAAAGAAAGAAAGAAAGAAAGAAAGAAAGAAAGAAAGAGAAAGAAAGGAAAGAAAGAAAGAAGAAAAGAGAAAGAAAGATCGAGCAAGCAAGCTATATTGTTCTATATACTCTGAATTTCTCTAGATTTGTTCACCCATTGAAGAGATCACTTTGCATCAGGATGACCTCTAGGTCCAGGCACATTCACAGATGGTCACTGATCCCTAGGGGTTGCCAGTCAGGCAGGAATCCCAATTGGGTAGCTCTTTTGTTTTGGCAATCTGAGATAGTAATCATTTGAGAGCCTGGTCCCTCTTGTTATGATTTTCAGAATTTTTCTTGTTAAGAGAACTTTCATCCTGATAATTATCATAAGATCATTTGATTTACAGAATCAGGACAGCTGCTAACTCCTAGGGTGAGCTTTTATGAATGAGGAAAATGTGCTTCTTTCTGCAGGCTGATAGGCAGGCACAGCCAGATTGGGGTACACATCATAAAGAGGGGCACCAGATGGACTTCAGCTCCTTTGCTCCCCTTGCCCTGGTGCCCCTTGAGCAGGGTGCTGCTTGCACCCCCATATGCAGTGTCCTAGATAAAACCGAGACTTCCATTGTAGGAAACTTTTCAATGTTCAAAGCTCAATAGCTATCGTGATGCTAAGATTAGAATGTTTTCATGGTAAGGTCCTTTAGGTAATCATAAAAGCCTGCATCCCATGCTCAGTATTCTGAAGTTAGCATGTTTTAAAATAGTTTATCTATGTTGATATGAACCCCCAAATTTAAAACCACTTTCTTTTAGCATTTCTTAACTCCCAAATGAAGGACTCCACTTTCAATGCCTGGATTGGGCTGAACGATGTCAATTCAGAGCACAAGTTCCTCTGGACAGATGGACGAGGAGTTCAGTATACAAACTGGGGGAAAGGTTTCCCTGGAGGAAGAAGAAGCAGCCTTTCCTATGAAGATGTAAATATCACTTTCAGATTGCCTCTCTCTACACGATCAGCTTGCATGGGGTCATTTTACTTTTGACTAATCTCCTATGACTAATCTATCAGTGTACTCTTTGCTGTGGTACTTTCTTGCAAGTTTTAACTTTTAGATGGAGCCAATTTTGAGAAAAGGTTTGTATATTTTGTTAAGAACACTTTGTTTTGGGGGATGAGGGTGGTGAGTAGTAGGGAGACCCACAGCCATATGGAGCCTAATTAGTAATCAGGAAAAACACATGAACCACGGTTATCAGTTTTCTTTGAATCAGCTGCCCCTTACCCCTTGTAGCTGCTGCAGGATTGTAGGTCTGAAGCTACTACTGTACTACTTGTGAGGATCATCCGCACCATCATTAGCATTAGTAAGATCACATTTATAGAGTGCTTATTATGTGCCACAGACCGTGCTAAGTGTTTTTGTACATTAACCTAAGGGATGACCTTTATTTTACTACTTTTATTCTTATGTAATTGAACAGTGAACCTATGGTGTCTAACATCATACTGAGGATTGTGAAAATCATGAAAACAATGTAAGATTTTGTTTTTACCTTTAAAAAGCTTAAAGAATGTAAGTCTTTTTTTATTCTATGAAAAAAAGTAAAACAAAATTCCATGACAAAATAACAGAATAGCATAGTTAAAACACTGCATATTGTTATCTTTAAAGTAGTTACTCAGAGTACAAAATATAGGCATAAAAATGCTCCTTATGTAAGGAAGGAGACAGTGGAGAAATAAAAGTGTGTAAAGATGAAATCAACTAGAAAGTACTAAGAGGAAACTCATTATGGCGTACAATGATTTAATCAGCTGACATGATCTGTGGGGCTCTTTGTGTAAGCCACCATCAGTGCTTGGCATGACAGAAGGGGAGTATACAAAAGAATCAACTACAAATATATCCTTGAGAAACTTAAATGTAATCATAAGAGGATGAGGAAGGCCATGCTCAGGGAGACAGGAGCAAAGTCTTCAAGGGGAGAGTAAGAGGTATGTTTGGGTAGGAGTAAGAGGCTTTCAGTATGACAGGAGGCTTTTGTTTTGTTTGTTTTTTGTTTTGTTTTATAAAAGAAGTACAAGTAAGCTTTGAAAGTAGAATTTACAGAAATGTAGATGCTCTTTGGGAGCGTTTATACTTTGTCAGACAGAAAAAATAGGATTAAATTTTAAAAAATGATATGATCAGAATCGATTTTTATGACAACTTAGTGCCTATATATAGCATGGATATATTTTGATGAGGGGTGTTTTTCCATGGAGAAATTCTTTTATCCTCTTTGTATAACTTAGCGTTAAAAATTTACTGAAGCTAAAGTGGAACGACATAGGATTTGCTTAAAAATGAGTGAGAAATGAATTCAATATAAATCAAAGTCATCAATGTACACTTTTGATATTTTGAAAATGTAAAAAATGTGGAAACAATAAAAACAAAGCAACAAACAAAATAGTCTGTAATCTTACCATGTAGAAAGAAAACCACTTTATTTTTTGTTGAGTTTACTCTTGGAGTTTTTGAGCATATGTATAAATATATAAAATTTACATTTCACAAAAATGGAATCAAAACACACAATGTTTTGTTACAATTTTAGGACTTGAAAAATGGAGAGATTTAAACACAGTTTAAGTCAGTGCGGAATTCTTTACATACACACACAGACACACACACACACACACACACACACACGTGTGTATATTATATTTATGGGAAGTTGTGCCCACTTTACCATAGGATTTAGTCACTTTCATTTTTAGTGAATTGCAGTCACTTTACTTTAAATTATATATGAATATCACCATTAGTATATTATTATTGATAACATTTCTAAACATTTTGGGGTTCTCTAGTTATTATTGACCCCTTTGTTGTGGTCATAGAGCATAGTTTGCCAAATTACAGTTTTTCTTTTAAGTTTAGTAAAGTGTATTTTATGGACAGAGAGAGAGAAACAGACACAGAGAACTATCAAAGGAAAATGCAAAGGAAGGGAGGTACAAGTGAAACTTAAATGATCAGAAGCCGGATTCCTGTAGAGTTGGGCTAGGTCCTGGAAACTGCTCGCTCCATCTCCCTATAGTTAAGTGACTGTAATAGCTCATTTCTGTGGAAGGCTGAGCTTATACAGACTGATGAAGCCATAAGTACAACAAAAGCATAATTCAGCCAGCTTAGACAGCAAGGAATGTTTAACAGCTCATGACAAAAAGTCCAACCTGAAAGGCAAATCACAATATTTCATTACACCTAAAATACCATTCATGAAAAAAACTCACTATCTTTGCATGTGCCACTAAAGAAGAATCTACCAATTCTGCCATACTGCCGATTATGATATGCACCTCTTATTTTAGAAGTGTTAAAATATGAAACGTATATGTCATGTAATGATTCATGACATATGCTACATGGCTCCCCAACATCACCAGGCATGCAGATTCTTTCCATCTTTCCTCTCTGCATACTTGGCATACTGGCCCATCTGTCTGCATTTTGACAGGCTAGGAAGGTTGTAGGTATCCTATTCATTCAAGATAATACTCACTTTCGCCTTCCTTTGTTAGGACCCCTTTCCTGGGAATCCGGTCCCCCAGTGCACCTTGCATTCCTCATCATGGAAAAGTAATATAGTTAGGCCACTAACAGGTCTAGTTGGAGGCTGAGTGCCTGGATCTTGGATACTTACTGTTTTCACTTAACTACGTGGGTGACCTTGGGAGAGCATCCTTGTTTCCCTGTGCTCCATTTATTTCATGCAAAAATGGGCACAGTCATAGTACCTATGTCATAGGATGGATTTGAATTTAAATGAAATAATACGTGGGCAGCATTTAGATCCATGTCAGACATAAGTAAGCCATGATATTACAACTGATAGGTTAGAAAAGCCAAACATGTTGTAATCACAATTTTTATCTAATCCTGGATGAAAACCATGGTAGGTATAGGTTTTATGTCACTCTTTTGGGTTCACTTTTGGCTATTAAATGGTCTTACAGAAACACGGAAATACAGACATTCACAGCTAAATACAGTGCAATGTTTGTATAGCCATGGCGTAGTCTCCTCCAATAAGATATGAAACTTTCTAGTTATGGTAACAATTAGCTCTGAAACTATCTATAATAGTTATTTCGTAAATGAAGTTAGCAATAAAATATGGATTGTGGTTATTTCCCTTATATAATGGGATGCTTATGTCTGGGTTTGGAGAGTGAGAATTGATACAGAGAGATATTGTGTTCTACTATCTTTGGTTCCTAAGTTTTCATAGTAGTAGAAACACTTCTGACAGCAGGGATTCTCAGTTTTAGGTCTCAAATTTATCTCAGTCTATTTGGTTTTCAGTTCATATAGCAAGAATCAAATACAAGGATCTGCATGTGTAGAGGGTATAGGTGGGCAGAAAGTGACTATGGACTGAGTACACATAAAGCAAGACGATCATAAAGTTTGAAAGTCTGGAATGTTGAAGATGTTTGCTTTTAAATGAATTAATATTAATAATTGTTAATTCCTGTTTGTCTTTCTTTATCCATAAATGTACAGGCAGACTGTGTTGTTATTATGGGTGGGAAATCAAGGGATGCAGGGAAATGGATGGACGACATATGTGACAACAAGAAAGGCTACATATGCCAGACTCTGCCAGGTGAGTCCTGCCAAACCAGGTCTGCCTGGATGCAGTGGATTTTCAAATGAGTCTTTAATTTGGGCCATTTCCTTGATTCTTATTTTAATCCCCGTGAGCTTGTGACTGACAAAAGGGGTAAGGTTTCCTAAACTTCAGCCCTGAGTCTCCTTCTTTAGCACTACAGAAAATTTTGATTTTGGGGTAGATTAAACTTGAAATTAAAACATTTCCTTAATTTTGTTAGAAATTTAAAACATTTGCCTGCTAGTACCTTTTTTTAAAGTGTCAGCATAGGAAAACTACAGGTTAGCTTATATAGTTTGAGAACCATTGGCACGGAGTGTCCTATATGCCTTGTCATCTCATCATTTGTCCTATATTTTTTTCAAACTCATTGTATTTCAAAGAGAAAATAAAGTGAAATAAAAACAACATTTCAAAACACAACAATCAGGGTACAGCAATGGTACATGTATTGTGCATTGCTGACCCCAAATCAGTTATCCAGAGCACAAGACAGCTGCATTCAACTGTCCAAACAATACTAGTGCAAACCTTTCTCTTCAATGAACTCTGAGAAATCAGTACTGTACCTATCTTAACTATATTTCACATACATATACATAAATATATATGTATATATATATGTATATATATGTATATATATATACAGTTTCTTTCAGCTTCTCACACTCGTGAGACAATACAATGTTTACACATTCATGTCTGATTTCACTTATGAGTATGGACTCAAATTGCATCCATTTACTTATTCAAGTCTCAAGTTTGCCCTTCTGTATGTCTAAGTAGTACTCCATTATATAAAAGTACCACATCTTTTTTATCCATTCCTCCGTGGATGGGTAAGATTTAGCTATTACAAATTGTGCTACTGTGAACATAGGTATGCCATATACCATAGCAATGGTATTATGTTTTTAATTCTTTTGGGAAGATACCCAAAAGGGAAATATCTGGGTCAAATGGGACCTCTAGTCCTAGTTTTTTGAGGGATCTCCACACTAATTTCCAGAGTGGCTGTACCAGTCTAAACTCTTTTTCCCCACAGCCTTTCCAGCATTTGTTATTGGTTGATTTCTTGGTAATAGCCATTCTTTCCAGAATGAAGTGGAATCTCAGTGTTGTTTTAATTTGCATCTCTTGAATAACCAGTGATGTTGAACATTTTTCATATATTTATTTTCTCTTTGTATTTCTTCATCTGAGAAATGTGTATTTATCTAAGATACTCATTTTTGAAATTGGTATTCAAATCTGGGAGGACTGAGTTTTTGAGTTTTATATATGTTCTTGATAGTAATCCTTTGTTTGAGGAACAGCTGGTAAACATTTTCTCCAACATTGTGGGTTATCTGTTTACTCTGCTTGTGGTTTCTCTTGCTGTGTAAAAGCTTTTCAGTAATATGAGATCCCAGTTGTTGATTCTTTATGACAGTTCCTGTGCAATCGGGATTTTGTGCATAAAATCTTTGCCTACACCAATGTCTTCAACAGTTTTACCTACTCTATCTTCCAGCAGATTTAATGTTTATGTTGTAATATTTAGATCTTTGATCCCTTTTGAATTTAGTGTAGTATATGGTGAAAGATATGGGTCCAACTGTAATCTTCAGCTTGTGCAGAGCCAGTTTTCCCAGCACCATTTTTTAAATAGGTATCTTTCTTCCAAGAGTGTGTTTGGCACCTTTGGCAAAGATAAAGTGGCTTGGTGTGTCTGGAGTTGTTTCTGCAATTTCTAATCTGTTCCACTGATCTTCTGTTTTTTTTTTCTTTCTGAACCATGCTGTTTTTATCACACTAGCTTTATAGTATAGTTTCAAGCCATGGATTGTGATACGCTCTGCCTTGCCTTTGTTGCCCAGGATTGCCTTTGCTATTCTCGGTCTTTTCTGGCTCTAGATGAATTGAAGATTGTTTTCTCTAATTTTGTGAGATATGTCATTGAAATTTTGATTGAGATTGCATTGAATCTGTGTAACAGTTTTGGAAGTGTGGCCATTTTCACTATATTGGTTCTTGCTACCCAAGAGCATAGGATATCTCTGCATTTTTCAAATAACCTCTGCAGTCTCCTTTTTCAGAGTCCTATAGTCAATGCAGAGAACTTTTACATCCTTTGTTAGATTGATTCCTAGGTATTTCTTTTTTTCTTTCTTTTTTTTTTTGGATGCTATTATGAAAAGTGTTTCTCTGATTTCTCTCTCAGTGAGTTTATTTGTGTACAGGAAGGCTATTGATTTTTTAAGTGTTGATTTTGTATCCAGCTACACTACTGAATTTGTTTATCAAATCTACCAGTTTTTTAGTGGAGTTTTTGGGGTCCTTCTAAATAAAGTATCATGTCATCTGCAAATGATACTTTAACTTCTTCCTTTCATGTCTTTATTCCTTTTATTTCTTTCTCTTGTCTAATTGCTCCAACTAAAGTTTCTGTGTTGAATGAGTGAAGACAGTAGATATCCTTGCCTTGTTCCTGATTTTAAAGAGATAGTTTTCAGTTTTTGTCCATTTAGTATGATGTTAGCCATTGGTTTGTCATAGGTGGCTTTTATCAGATTAAAATAAAGACCATCTATTCCAATTTTCTGTAGGGTTTTTATTATGAGTGGGTGCTGGAATTTGTCAAAAGCTTTTTCTTCATCTATTGAGATGATCATATGATCTTTTTCTTTGGCTCTGTTAATATGGTGTACTATATGTATGGATTTACATATGTTAAACCATCCCTGCATCAACTGGGATGAGTCCCATGTGATTGTGGTATATAATCTTCTTGATGATTTGCTGAATTATGCTTAACAGTATCTCACTCAGGATTTTTGCATCTATATTCATTATGGAAATTGGCCTGTAATTCTCTTTCTTAGTTGAGTCCTTCTCCAGTTTTGGTATCAGGGTAATACTTGCTTCCAGGAATGAATTTCAATTTCATTAAAGAGTTTGGGAAGTAATGGTGCTAGATCCTCTCTACATTTCTTATAGAATTCAGCAGTGAATCCATCAGGGCCTGGTCTTTTCCTTGTTGATAGGTTTTTAATTACATCTTTGGTTTCATTTATTGATAATGGTTTATTTAGGATTTTTCTATCTTCTCGATTCATATGTATCTAGAAATGTGTCATTTGCTTCTGTATTTTCCATCTTATTATAATACAAGTTTTCCAAGTAGGTATAGGTGAACTTTTGAATTTCTGCAGGGTCTGTTGTGATTTCATCCGTTTCATTCATAGTTGTGTGGATTTGAGTCTTTTCTTTCTTTTTTTTTATTAGATTGACTAAGGGTTTGTCAATATTTTTTAATCTTTCAAAGAACCAACTCTTTATTCATTGATTCTTTGTATTATTTTTTAGTCTCCAAAGTGTTAATCTCTGCTCTGACCTTTATAATTTCCTCCATGGTGCGATCGTTTGGCTTCGCCTGCTGTTCTTTTTCTAGAAATTTGAGGTTCATCATTAAGCTGTTTATATGTGCTTGCTCTGTTTTCCTGAGATGGGCATATACTGCTACAAATTTTCTCCTTCAGACTGCTTTCATCGTGTACCATAAGATCTGGTATGTTCTACTATCACTGTCATTCAACTGTAAAAGTTGTCTTATTTCTTCTTTAATTTCATCTGTGACCCATTGTTTGTTCAGCAGGGTACTATTTAATTTCCATATGTTTATGAAGTTCTTGTGGTTTCTTTTACCATGAATTTCTAGTTTCATGCATGAAATAATTTGAATTCCTTTGCATTTACTTAAGCATGTTCTGTGGACCACCAATATGTGGTCTGTTTTGGAGAACGTCCCATGTGCTGCTGAGAAGAATGTGTATTCTGAGGTTATAGGATGGAACACTCTACAGACATCTACTAAGTCCATTTGTTTAAAAGTTTGGCTCAGTTCTAATATTTCACTATTTAATTTTTTTGTAGTTGATCTGTCTTTTTGTGACAGTGGAGAATTGAGATCTCCCAATATAGTTGTATTAGGGCTTATTTGATATTTTCATGTCCATTAGTATTTGTTTTGTATAGTTGGGTACACTGTTTGTCACATATATATTTATTATTGTTATCTTTTAATCCTGGGTTGTTCACTTTACTAGGATGTAATGACCTTCTGTATCTCTCTTAATCAGTCTTGGCGTGAAATTTACTTTGTCTGAAAATAGAATAGCTACCCTTTCTGTTTTCTGGGTTCTTGTTGCATGGAGTATTGTTTTCCATTCTTTGGTTTTCAGTCTGTGAATTTCCTTTTGAATTAAATGTGTTTCTTGTAAGCAACATATTGTTGGATCTTGCTTCTTGATCCATTCAACCAGCCTGTGTCTTTTGATTGGTGAATTGAGACCATTAACATTGATGGTTATTACTGATATATATTAACTTATCTTTGTTATGTTATTTTCCTGTTGTTGGTCCCTCCATTTTCCTCCTGTTTAATTGTTTGCCTTGCCAGGTAGATTCTTTCTGTTGGGGTTCATAGAGCTGTAGTCCTCATTATCTCTTTCTAGAATGTCCTTCAGAACATTTTGGAATGCTGCTTTGGTGATTATAAATTTCCTCAGGTGTTCTTTGTCATGGAAGTATCTTATTTCTCCATCATATTTAAAAGATAGTTTTGTGGGTTACATCAATCTGGGTTGAAAGTTGTTTTCCTTCAGAACTTGAAATATTTCACTCTAAGCTCTCCTTGACTTGAGAGTTTGTGCTGAGAAGTCAGCTGTCATTCTGAGCTTTCCTTTATATTTTTTGTGACCCTTAGTTAATCTCAGTCATGGAATACCAGGATCAATAACTGTTTAGAATAATTATTTCAATTTTGGCTGTAGTAGTACCAGCAGCATCAAACACAGCCTAGGTGATTTGTTTCTTTTCCCTAACAGCTTTTAAGATTCTATTCTTGTGTTGAATTTCTGGAATCTTGACTATGATATGCCTGACTTTAGAATTTTTCTGATCATTGCTAAGGGAGTTCTAAATGCCTCATTTATCTGTGTGTCAAATTCTTTTTCCTCTACCAGGAAAGTTTTCTGTCATATTTGTGAAAATTTTTGTAATGTCATTTGTGGTATCTCCTGCTTGTTCATGGACTCCAATTAATCCTAAATTATTTTTCTTTGTCCCATCTAGCAGCTGCTGGATTGATTTATCATAGTCTCTTGCTACTTTAGAGAAATCTTTTTTCTCCTGGTCACCAACTGCAAGCCTATCTTCAATTTCTGAGATCCTCTCCTCACATTGACCTAATCTGCTTGGAATACTTTCAATGGAATTTTTATTCTCCTGGATATCTGCTTGAATCTGCTTTATAGATTACATTTCTTTCATATGCTGAGCTTCCATAATTTTCTTAAACTCCTGTATTTTGTTTGCCTGCATTTACTCTAGCATCACTAAGCATGGTCTTTATCTGAAAGATTATTTTTTTTTCAGAACCTTATTCAATTGCTTTGTTGTTACCACTTCAGTGAGGCCAGGTGGGAGTCTTTTGGATTATCCCACCTCATTGGCCTGGATTTGCCTTTGGTAAACGATGTCTGGGGTTACATTTTGTTTTAAGTGTCTTCATTTCTTCTTTCTTTTCTTTCTTTTTTTTTTTTTTTTAGTTTAGTTCCTGGGGCAATACTTGTAAATTGACTATGATGAGTTGCTTTATTGCTAGTACTTAGGATCCTTAGGTGATGACTACTTCTCTGAGGTATCTCCAGATATAGCTGGTTTTTGAGTTTGAGTCTGTTGGAAGATCTCACCTCTTCAGTTTGTTGGAGATAAGAAGTTGTCACTCTGTTTGGCCTAGTCCCTGGTTCTTTGGCACTGTGTCATCATGTTTTCTAGGACCCTTAATTGATCTCAGTCATAGAATACCAGGGCCAACAACTGTTTAGAACAATTATTTCAATTTTGGCTGTAATGGTACCAATAGCATCAAACACAGCCTAGAAAACAACATGAGCTAAGACTTAATTTGCAACTTTTAACTGTATGAACTAGATTTGTGATTATATAACGAAATGTAAAACAAACCAGATAATTATATTAAATATAATATATAATATATATACAATATAAGTCTGTAGTGTGTCAATTTTACCATCAAGGGTTCAAATTTAAAATGGATTAAGGAGAAAATAGAGAAGTGTAAGAAAAGGAAGAGATTAGCAGTAAGGTCAGAGGATACCAACTTACTTATCTCAGAAAACTGAAGGGAAAGAGAGATGGAAGAGATAAAAGGAAGAACAGAACAGAACCACAGCCAAAAAGAGGCTAGGAACCACATTCAAACTCACATAAAAACAAAATCAAACAATGAAGGAGAAAAATAAAGAAAGAAAAGGAAAAAAAAGTCCAATTCCAGGGTTCTCTCTGATTTCACTAGTAGACATCCTGTGGAGACAGAGTTCCAGTTAATGCAGATCTCTCCCAGAAAGCCAGCAGTAGCTTTTTGGCAGGTAGTTGATAATCTCAGCATGCCTGCTCCAAGACCAGACTCACTGGGCTTGCTGCTGACCCAAGTAATTTCCATGGATCCAAGCCCAGCTGGGAGCTGTGAGATGGAGCCAGTAGCAGTTCTGGGTTCTGAGCTAATCCAGCCCATTTCCAAAATGGCTCCTGGCTAATCACTGTCTCTCATGGGAGGACTAAGTTCTCTGCACTCACTGCCAACTAGTGCAGTCCCTCACATCTGCTCCCCTCCACTGCCATGGCTTTCTGCAGAGTCCTCTATGGTCACCAGCTGTCACCATCACTCTGGATCCACAGTTTAAACTGCTCTCTTGTGCAGTGAGTCTTGTCTCAGGGAGAAGGTGCCACCGGCTAGCTCCTTGTTTGTTGGAGTTTCTCTCTTTACTTTCTTGGTAGGGTTCAATACACTTCAGATTCTTCCTGGGTCCAGGATACCTACTTCCCTCTTTCATATCTTCCTCATGATGCTAAATTCTAGTGTCCGGATGGCAGCTCTCCAAGAGTTTCTTTGCTACTTGCTGCTCCATTACCTTGGTCTCTTCTCCCTGTCATGGGTTTTTTTTGTTTGTTTATTTGCTTGTTTTTTTTGAGACAGGTTCACAGTATGTAGTTCAGGCTGGCTTTGAACTCACAATGTAGCCCAACCTGGCCTCAGACTCACTGAGATTATTCTGTTTCAGCCTCCCATGTCCTGGAATTTCATACATGTGCCACTGTGCCTGACTTGTCCTGTGTTCTGTCGGCATCTGATTTGAGTTTCTCTTTACATCTTAGAAATCTTGAATGTGGTTAAATAAAATAAGAACGTATGGATATTTACTATAAATCGATGTTGTAGTTCTACAGTGTTAGTTTCTAGTGAAACTAGAACAATGACGTCCAGCTACACAAAAGAGTTGGAAATTTAAAAATGGATAGAGGTGAGGATCCAGAATGTCTGGGTACACCCTAAATGCTGTTCTCAGAAGATGAGTGAGTTAGAAGGTTCTTGCTCTGTCAGATCTAACAGATTTTTCAACACTTTCGGGAGACTCAGGGACCTAATGTGAACCTGTGACAGTGCCTAGAAATTGCTAAAGATCCTTTCAAGGTGTCTGGAAAGTACATTGCAGAAATTCTCACTTCCCTAACCTACTCCAGTCCAGACCTTGTCACTTTCTCTTTATGCAGTCTGCTCTTTGTATCCACCAGCTCTACATCCTTAGATTCAACCAATTACAGATTGAAAATATTTAGAAAAAAAACTTCCACCTGTATTTACACTAAACTTATATGGGCTTTTTTTGTCATCATTCTCAAATCAATACAGTGTAATTTCTATTTATATATCATTTACATTTTGATAGGCCTCACAAGTAATCTAGAGATGATTTAAAGTATACAAGAGGATGCATGTGGGTTGTACACAAGCACTATCCCATTTTCACTCAATTTTAAATTTTTATCAAATTAACTTTTTAGCTGATACATAAAAATTAATATTATAATAAATTTGTACATATTACTAGGATACCATGTGATGTTTCAATAGATGTATCCATTGTATAATGTTTAGATTAGGTTCAATGCGATTTTATAGAAGAGACTTGAGCAGCTGGAGATTTTGGCATCTGAGCAATGGGGAAGGTACTGTGGCCCAGCATGCCTGACCCCTAGGCCGTCAATAATATCATATCATGTGTGGTAGAGAGGAAAGAATGGTTCCAGGCATGAATGGTGAGCCACATGCTTGCTTCAAATCTTCTTTTTCTTCTAAACATATGTAATAGAATCTTCTGTGATGCTTAGTAATATTGGAAATATTTTAATGACATAAGGAAAGAGTAATATTATCAAAGTGAAAAAAGGCAGCATATTTAAAGTTGTAGAAACTATAAATTATTAAAAAAAAACCCACTATCAATTCCCCTTTAGTATATGTGCTACTGAAGGAAGCACAAAATTCAATTCGCCTTTAAAATGAATGACAAAAATTCTAAGGGAGTACATCAAAACAGGAGTGTTCGAATAGTGGGATGAAGGGTGACTTTAGTTCCTTCATTTTGGTTTTGTGCATTTTTCAACTATATATATATATATATATATAACAGAAACATGCATGTTATATAATATATAATAAAGAATTTATTATTTCTGATTAATTTCTTATTTTAGGATTGAATGTAGGGCCTTTGGACTGAGCTACATCCTGAGCCTTTTTTTTTTTTTTTAATTTTTTGAGACAAGTTCTTGCTAAGTCACTAGATTGCTCAAATGGGACTTAAATTTGCAGTTCTCCTGCCTCAGCCTTCCAGAGTGCTGGAATTATAGATGTGCACCGCCACACTCAGCACGAAACAGTATTTTAAATAATACATAAAATATCTTTTTAGCAGAAAAGCTGGAAAATATAAGATAAGAAAGAAAAGAAAAAAGTTTCCTATGATCTAACCACTGAAAACAACATCTCAACATTTCAATTTTTTCCCCTCTTCATATTTTCTGTTAAGGATTTTATGAATAAGCAAATTGGGTAGAGCTAAATTTCCTGGTTGTATATATCCTTCTATGAAACTGTTTGGCTTGCTTGCCTTTCCTTCCTTCCTTCCTTCCTTCCTTCCTTCCTTCCTTCCTTCCTTCCTTCCTTCTTTCTCTTTCTCTTTCTATCTTTGCTTTGAGCCTCATTTGCCACTTTTAATGGTCCCCACCTTTTCAGATGGCATTAAGATAAACCCAGACCTTCAGAAATGAGAACTGGATAAGGCAGTTTCTTACACACTGATCTTTTGAAGATCCTGTCCCAGCCTCTTGTTTAATGATATCTGACCAACACAAGATGGCAGCAACAGCAGGAGAAAGGGAGGCTGAAAAGCAGTTACTGCATACTAGTCACAACCAAAAGAAAGTTAAGCTCATCTATAGTATTAAAACAAGGCAGGTGACGATTGGGTTACTATAAAGTGGAACATAACAGACAATTAATTGGCCAAGGTGAAAACTGGTAAGCAGAGATATGTAGAACTCTTGGCTAATGGTTACTTTTATATAAAAGAGCCACATTATAAATGGTTCCAGTTGTGTGGGGCTCACAGTGTTTGTGAGTATAATTCAACACTGTCTTGGTCATAGGTGGTCTTAGAGAATATGTAAGCAAATGCATGTGGCTGTGTTCCAGTAAAACTCTATTTATAGATGCAAATTTGAGTTTCATATAACATTTACAGTGTCAAGAATTACTATTCTACGTTTTCTTCCCCAACCATTTCAAAGCCATTGATAACTCATGAACTTCAAATAAAACAGACAGTAGGCCATATTTAATCCACTGGATGGTCACTTATCTCTGCCCTAGCATCAGCTGGGGCAAACAAAAGCAAATTCTGGTCTCATGTCTTGATTACATGGTGCACAGTGAGGCATAGACATAACAGTGATTAGAAACCCGTGCAAAGATGTTCAGGAAGAAAGATACAAAGTGGAAGTGGCTCTGACTTAGCAAGATGCCAGCACCTGGACCAGTTTGGACAGTAATGGGAGCCTTAGTGAGCATAAAAAGTCATTTGTAAGGTGGGCCTGAGATCAAGGTTAAATGGACCAACGACTTATGTGTGTACAATTTCATCCCAACCCATCAGCATCTTGAAAATGCATTACTTACAGGGGGCGAAAAACAGATACAAACAGGTGCAGTTATGAATGGAGTAAAACAAATGCAAAGAGAGGAAGGCTGTTCTTGACCTTGAAATGTGGCAAAGATACAAAAATAAAGATTTATGTTACAAGATAACAGAGTCTTTAATTTTTAACGTTAAACTGTGGTATATTTCTTTTACCCAGATATAACAATGAATTTACAACAATTATATTTTAGTTTAGAATCTTCATCAAATATCTACCTTATCCTAAATAGAGATTTAAAATTATTTTATCAGGCATACTGACTAAAAAATAGTTCTTATATAAAATGGTTCATGAAAATATTTTTAACACTTGGTAGTTTGGATTTATATTATTTTGGTTATTTTGTTGATGCATGAGAGATAGTACTTGTATATTCATGACTCAATTCATATTTATTGGTAATTCTAATGGAAATAATCTATTCTTTCCAGATTCTTCCTTGCCTAATTCTCCAACAACAGTTCCAGCAAATGGCTTTATTAAATATGGTGAAAGCAGCTATTCACTCATGAAAAATAAGTTATCATGGCATGAAGCAGAGAAATATTGCAGGGAATACACTTCCCTTATTGCTAGCATTCTGGATCCCTATACTAATTCATTTTTGTGGTTAAAAATGCAGCCATTTAATGTACCTGTGTGGATCGGCCTGAACAGTAACTTGGTAAGATGCTTGAGAAACACACAACTTGATACGCATAAGTGGTGGCTGAATATGATTTTCCTGTTCATTCTGTTGAACAGTTATGTGACAGAAATTGCTGAGCAATGTGAATGGTACTAACATGAATAACACCCAATATTCCAAGGATACACTGCCTTCAAGGATCTAGGAAGCTAGTGATATATGTCATAAATCAATGTAAGAATTGCATAGCTGTTCTTGAATATTAAAATTATATTCTGAACCTAAATAGTTACATTGATTTGCTTATTTCCTTTCAGTGATTACAGCTAGGGCATGGGCATCAAAAAAGGAGGTTGGAGGCATAGATACTGGGTGATGAGGATACTTGTATTTTCTGTGACAAGCTCTTCTAGATTGACAGAGGTCCTAAAGTCATGGAATTTCCATCCATGTATGAGAAGTATCTCATTGTACTCAATTCTCTGTAGTCCATAACAGAGAAAGGAAGGTTGGTAGAGCATAGTGTGAAGTGAGGGATGAGGCCCACAACTATGTGGTGATAGAGTTGCCAAATTATTCCTAAGCCAGCCTTATATGATGCCTTCTGAACCACTTATACTTCCTCTGTGCATTCATCTGGCTCGTGAACTAGCAACTTTACAAGTTGCAAAAATAGAGATTTCAATAGGCAACCAAGAGACAATACCAGAAGTTTTAAAGAAAGATAAATAACAATGTTATTGGAGGAGAGAAGCAGGACCAGTGGATCCGATGAGGACCTACAGGGCTACTCTGAGAAAGCCTTTTTAGATGGACTGTAATCTAACATGGTACAACAGAAGGAAAAAATATTGAGAAAGAAAAACACCAAAGGAGGCAAAACTGCTAACTAGATTGTTGTCAGATTTTATAGAGCTCCTAATGCCCGGATGCAGAGATAAGGACGTACATGTTATATAATCAGGGTTTCCTAGGTACAAAAGTGAACATTTAAAACTAAGTAGTTCTGTAATTATTTCTGTAACTAAAGCATAAGCAAGACATTTTTTGTCTCTGTTGACTCTTTTTGATAATTCATTTGTTTGATTATGCATTTTCTTATGCATGTGTTCACAGTTCTCCTATGAGTTTAAGATAGACTTTTACTTATTATAAGAATGATTAAATAGTTTTCCCTAATACCAATATTGATGATTAAAACAGTACTATTATTTTCCTCTGTCTGCATTTCATGATTATGCAGGGATGATTTGATTAAACACAGGAGAACACAAAAAGAATTCTAATGAGATAAATAATTGCTTTTAATTTTAGTTGTTGAATATTTGGTTATTGTCATGGTAAATTAAATAATACAGTTAAAAAGGTAGAAGATACTTGAATTTTTAAAAAATTTAGTTATCACTGGTTAATGTTATATATACCACCTGTTCTTAAGCATAATCTGTACAAATATATTTTAAATTGTTAAAAAGATACTTACTATATTATTGATAAATGTTCATGTTATTAACTATCATGACTGTATGCAATCATAAATTTGACTTAATTTAATAGAAAAGTAAGCAAATGGAATGAAACTACCAAGGTTTTTTGTTTGTTTGTTTTTGTTTTTTAATGGCATCATGCTTTATATAGTTGAAAAAATATGTAACTAGAAACCATCTTAACAATAAACGATCTTACCTAAGTCATTTGCCACTGGTGACATTTCTACAGCGGAATAAGTAGAAGACTGTCTCTCAGGGATCTGTGAGTCAGTGAAATTTACTCACTGTTTATTTTAATTTAAGTAATTTAAGTGTTTTATTTGCTATGAAATCTAACTTTCCCTTGGCCCTGAAAAACTTGAAAATAAAGAGGTTCATGGATGAAGATACAGGTTTTTTGGTCTGTGTTTTTCAAAATTACTCCCAAGGTTGTCTTCCTAGGGACCTCCAAGAAATAACCATTTTTAAAAAAGGTGATTTCTTTCACTAAATCTGAGTTGGTACAGATGATTTATAACGTTCTTTTTATTCACAGATGTTTAAGACACTGTTGAACCACAGTCTTAAAATGCATTCTTTATTCTTTGCTTGGTTCTTCTGGTACTGTCTAAGTGAGGCAAATCCCTATGTTCATGGTGGTTTTTGTTCTTTCAGACCAACAATGACTACACTTGGATTGATAAATGGAGGATGAGGTACAATAACTGGGCAGCTAATGAGCCCAAGCTGAAGTCAGCATGTGTTTATATGGATGTTGATGGCTTCTGGAAGACATCATATTGCAATGAAAGTTTTTATTTTCTCTGCAAGAGATCAGATGGTAATTTGATACATGAAAACAATTGAAGGATTTGAAATTTTCTGAATAAGTTATACACATCACAGTCAAAGTTGTTAAATAGTGATGGATCTTGGGTGGCTAAGTAGAAAACAAAATATTCCTTTGAATGACCCGGAAAGATAGATAGATAGATAGATAGATAGACAGACAGACAGACAGATGTCGAAGTAATAGAGGTATAAGTTTTCTTTATTCGTAGAGTTTATTTTCTCTTCATAAATCTGTGTGTATTGGAATTGAGGCTGTCCTCTGAATTTATGACAGATTACCCTTTAATAGAATTCCATCAGAATGCATATAGTTTCATCAGACTAACAGGTATTATGGATACAGTCCTAGAATCCTAGTTATAATATTTAGTTAAAGAATAGGTGTCATTATTAGCTAAGAAGAATCTATAGGGTTTGGGGTTCCAGAAAAGGAAAGAGGTGGCTTGAAAGAAATCTTCTTTATAAATTATTTTAGTGTGACTTTTAAAAACTTCTAACATAATTATAGGTATTAATAGATGTACAGTTTTACATTGTGATTATGATTGATTATCACTAGGCCATTGTGTATTCTGTTGCAATATATTTAAAATGGTAAATAAATAAATACCCTATAATAAAAATAGTGAATTCAAATAACAAACATTGGAGGGTTTTTTAAAAAAATGATAATAGTTGATATAAATTTCCTTAGCTTGTCAATATTATTCTACATCACACTGACATTTCCAATTTTGCTTCTCCTTGTTAACAGAGATTCCTGCCACTGAACCACCACAGCTGCCGGGCAGGTGTCCAGAGTCGGAGCTCAATGCGTGGATTCCTTTCCATGGTCACTGCTACTACATTGAATCTTCATTCACAAGGAACTGGGGCCAGGCTTCTCTGGAGTGTCTTCGGATGAGTAAGTGCCACATTTCCTAAAAGAAAACCCACAACTATCTACTCCAGGGTCCCATGACACTAGTAACTGTATGTGTGAAATATAAGGAATGTAAAATACCTGTTTTTTAAATGACTTTTTTGGTAATGGAATGGTCAGTATTAAGCTCTCCAAAGAGCCTTTGAACTTTGTAAACTAAATTCATGTAAAAATATTTATTTACTAAATAAGTCTTTCTTTCCACCCTAATATTCTAACTTGTATGATTCTCATCCTCAACTATCTCAAGTATTATACTTGCTTCTTATTAACTGATGAGCTTGGGTTTTACAGGTGCCCAAGAACCATTTTATTTTACCTGTAATTAAAATAGATTTACATCTGATTTTCTTTGTGAAGAAAAACAAAAATAAAACTCAAATACATATGACAGATATGAGTGATTACAGCCCCCGAAAATAATAAATAAAGATTTTTTTCAGGGAGCATTTTAAAGCCACTTAACTCTCATCAAATATTTTACTGAATTATTTTAAGTACATTTTATACACCCTAATTCCTACACCCTAATCCAATACACCCTGATTTTATTCACCCTAATCCAATAGTGAAGTGCAAGGGTTGTATTCTCATTTCCTTTAGATTGATTAAGAAGTCAACCTTAACTTTTAACTTTGTTCTCTGCATCAGATGAAGTCTGCTTTACTAACTTTTGGTTTGTATATTTTGGGGCTCTGTTGTTAGGTACATATATGTCTATACATGCAAAATTTTCGTGATTAATTGAAACTTTGTCATTATAGAATGTCTTCACTGTAACTAGAAACAATTTTTGTCTAATATTAGCATAGCTGCTGCAGCTCTTTTTAAGTTGTTGTCTGCATAGCAGCATAGCTATATCCAGGCTTTTACTTTTACTTATTTGTGTCTTTGGATCTCAAGTGTGTCTTTTATTTTTTAATAAAAATATAATTACAGAAAAACATATAATTAAATCTTTTGAATTAATTAATTTGAATATTCTATGAATCTCCATTTTATTTAGTGTTTGATCTATTTAAATTTAGTGTGATTACTGAGAAAGTCAATATGTATATGTCTTGTGTTTCACCATTTTTCCCCTACATGTCTTATGTATTTTGGTTTCCTTATTCCTCCATGCCTATTTTCTTTTGCATTAAGTAGATAATTTTTAGTGTACTATTTTAATGTCCTTCTTTCTTTTACTATACAGATATTGCCCAATTTTGAATCCTTCATCTTGGAATTTTCAATTTTAGGATCACTTTATGAAGTCATAACTGCACTGTTAAATCAAGGGGTATCTGTGTACAGTTTAATTAGTTTAGTATCTTAGTGGAGATTACAGTTAACGTCTTAATTTGCAGCAATCTAGTTTGGATTCATATAAATTTAATTTTAATTGTGAACAAAAGCTTTGCTTTTATATAACTGTTCTCATTGCCCTCCACTATTATTGTCATAACAAACATCTTTATGTTATATACCCAGTGAGACAGATTTAAGATTATTTATTTATGTAGTTGCTTTAAGTCAGATAGAATACAAAAAAGTTATAAAGAAAAAACACACTCATATTGTTTTCTATATTTATGTATGTAGTTACTTTTTCTGTGCTATTTATTTATTTACACTAAGTATGTATGTATGTGTGTGTGTATGAGTTCATTTTTTTCATGTAAATTTGAATTACTCTGATGTGTTCTTTTATTTCAGCTTGAAGGGCTCTTTTTAGTGTTTATTTCAGTGACAAATTCACTTTTGTTTACTTAGGAGTGTTTTAGTTTTTTCTTTATCTTTGAAGGTTGGTTTTTCTAGATAGAAAATTCCCATTCAATAGTCATTTTCTTGCAGTTTTTTAAATATTTCATTTGATTTCTTCCTGCACTCCATGGTTTCTGGTTAAAAATTAGTGTTAAGTCTCTGTACATCACAAATCATTACACCCTTGCTGTTAAGACTCTATATTTTAACAGTTTCACTATGATATATATAGTTGTTGCTTTCCTATATGTGATAGTCACAGGTGTTTTTATGTGGGAAGCTAGGGCTACTAAGTCTCCCAGATTTTACTAAGAGGCTCTGTCTAGGATGAGCTTTTAATGTTCATCTAAGCAGTTTAAAAACTCTGCCTTAGCCTTCATGTCCTGCTTTTGCAGAACCCAAAGGTTAGACAAAGGAGAGCACTTAGGACCTTCTCAGGTTTTTGTTGAGAATGCACACAGGTAATGCATGTATACATCTTACTACATGTCTGTAACCTATTAACACATCAGTGCTTTTAAAAGTTCCTTACAGATATTTCATCCCTCAGGTTTTACATTTAAGGTTTTTTTTTAGGTTATTATTTTCCCCACCTCCTATCACTTCCTTACCACTGAGTGGTTTTTTTTGTTGTTGTTGTTTGTTTTGTTTTGTTTTTCCTGGTACTGGGGATCGAACTCACGACTGCATGCTTACAAGGCAGGCGCTTATGCTGCTGAACTAAATCCCCAGCCCTGCCACTGAGTGTTTTTGGCAAACACTCCCAAGAAAGTCTGCAGTGAGAAACTTCTGAATCAGGTCATATGAAGACAAGTTTTGCCAAGCAGACTTTTCTAGGATATTATCTAGCAGTTTAAACAATGGGAATTCTTTGAGAATAGAGGTTGGAAAGAGTTCCAACCACATTCTACCCCGCCTGTGGTGTCCAGGCTATTGGTGTTTACTGTTATGGGGCTGATAGTTTTTAAGAATACTACACAGCTAGGAAAAAGGCAGTGGGATTCAGCAAGTTCAGATAGTTAAAAAAGCACAAAACGTATTGTCATTACCAAGATTCAATCATTTTTCTTGCATAAATGCTCTTTGGAGTCTTATAATCCTCTGGTTAATTTAATAAATAAAATATTTGCAGAACTACTACTCTGCTATTTCTGATTATGTCTTGAAAAGTCAACTTTTGAGTTGATTGAAAATGTTTCTTTCATGTCACAAAGTGTATTTTAAAAATTTACAATGCCTATGTAAAAAACCTGTTTTTAATTTTAGAAATAGTGGTATTATCTGGCAAATAATTCTCACTTTAGCAAAAAATATCATGAAATGGCTAATGTCTATGAATTAGAGATTTAATTACTTTTCTCATTGCTGAAACAAAATACCCAATACCTAAAGTTAAAAGAGGAAAGGTTAATTTGGATCACAGTAGAGGTTTCAGTCCATAGTCAGCTGGCCCCAAATCATCGAGGCATGGAAGAGGGGCATTGCAGTGTGGGCAGGAGACAGCAGAAGACAAGCAATGGCAGAAAGTGATAGCAGTGGCCCTCTTTCTGTCTTGTATTCCATCCAGGCTACCCACCCTGAGGGCAGATGGCACCCACATCCAGTGTGGGGCGTCTTTCATGGCAACATCGTAATCTTAATTCCAGCATCACACATCCTAAACCCAGCCCCAACTATGACCACATGAAACTTTGGGGAACATATAGAAATAATTCATAATAGACATTAATGGCCAGTGTCTATGAAATACATTTAATATTAGATGATATAATCATGCAGAGAAAACAGTTAGCAAAGGGATAAGCCAGAACACAATCATGTGGGATGTAGGCATATGGTTAAGTTTAGGCCCTCAAGATTCAGAATGTCTGTGTCATATGACACTGCTCTGCTAGTATGAGGCCATTAGCAAATTCCTAGGCTTAGTCTATGCTTTAGTTTCCTTGTCTCTAAGATGACCTGACAATAGTGCCTATTTAGTAGGTCCTTTAAAAATGTAATGGAATAATGCATGTGAAGAGCAAAGCAAAATATAATGCCTGGCATGAAATGTTTAAAATATATTAGTTAATATTAGAAAGCTGTAGATTTTTCACTATAGAAATCTAATGCTGAGTATTTAATGTCTGATTTGTGTTCTGGTTTTCTCTCTCTGTTTGCTTTGAATGGTCCTGCACAAGGCAGCCAGATTAATAGTCCCATAGTATATTATATTTACTCTGCTGCCCCACAAAACTAAGTGTCCTTTACCATCACACTGATCTACATACCAGATTCCTGTCAGCAAGCCTAACCCTCATCTCCTGCAAGGAGGGCCAGCCTAATTTTTTGTTTGTTTGTGGTCCAGTGACCAGATTATGATGATAATCCAGCCAAATCAAACCACCCCTATTCTAAAAGAAGTTCTGTGCATCGCTTCATCTTTGCATTTAATTACTGTTATCTGGAATCATTTTCTGTCCCTGCTACATAAGATTGTATGCTCTTCTCTACTTAAGTTCTCTTTTTGCCATTCTCCCCATTAGTTGCTTCACCTAAATGAGTGTCCAACATGGCCATAGCCTATTGCACCTTTTCCCCCATTATATTCCTTTGTACTCTCCCTTTATGACTGGAAAATGAGCCACAATATCATTAAGTCTTATTACAGCTCATTTATGTTTGCACATTTTGCAGGAACTCGTTGCATGCTTGTACAAAAATGATGCGTAGAAGGCCATATTCTCAGAATGAATACTGATTTTTTGAAAGACAAAACATCCATTTATTGAAATTATCCTCCCCACTTTTTCTTTCTGCAGTAGTGGAGACTGAACCCAAGGTGTTTGTGCTGAACTGCAACCCCAACCCTTTTTAATTTTTTAGTTTTCAGGTAGGGTCTCACAAAGTCACTGGCTCGCAAAGGCTGGACTTAAAGTTGTTATCCTTCTGCCTCAGTCTCCCAGACTGTTGGGCTGATTTTTATTGCTTTTAATATCAGTATTGTTTATAAAAATACTTTAGCTCCCTTAAGTTCTTCCTATCATATTTATCCTTTTATACTTTCCAGGTTCCTCTCTGGTTTCCATTGAAAGTGCTGCTGAATCGAGTTTTCTGTCATACCTAGTTGAACCTCTTAGAAGTAAAACCAATTTTTGGATAGGATTGTTCAGAAATGTTGAAGGTAATATTTGAAGAACCACTTTTTAATTGCAAATATTTCAAAATGCTGCATATAAAACAAGGTTTAAGTTCCAGAAAGTCTTAAAAAATGATTAATTTTTGATGATTTTTAAAATTCAAACTCATTTTTGTTACAGATAAAAACTGAAAGTTTAAATGACTCACATATTAGTCTCAAACCTGCTAATTAAAATTTTCTTCTGTAGTTTAAAGACTATTTAAAGAACATTTTCCTTTTTTTGCCAGAATGAAAAACTAGGAAAGCATAAGTGTAAATATTTATAAAATTAGAAATAAACTTTCAGCTAAAACTGTATAATAAATATACTCTTGTTGGTTTGCGTCTCTATATTTCATTAGAATCTCACCTGTTAAAAGTCTACTTGTAAGCAATTCGTAATTATAGTAAAAAATAATATGCTTAGAAATTTTGTGCCAATAAGCAGAATTTAAAGGGGTTATTTTCAACTTGTGTTTTTATTGGTTTTATTTGATGACCAGGAAAGTGGTTCTGGTTAAACAACAGCCCATTATCATTTGTCAACTGGAACTCAGGAGATCCCTCTACTGAACGAAATGATTGTGTAGTTATGGCTGCCTCCTCGGGGGTTTGGAGTAATATCCATTGTTCTTCCTACAAAGGATTTATTTGTAAAAGACCAAAAAGTGAGTAAGAGGTTTGTTGCATGGTACATATGTTCACAAGCCACCATTTCTTTCAAACAGTAAGAGGCCAGGTATGGGATTACAGGGACCCGTTGCAAAGCTTTCCTTTTATCCATGGACAATCCATTCCACCAAATCTGTTGCTGCCTGCAGCTATGAATGAGTGAGGGGTATTCTCTGCTTGCCTATCAGTACTTTTACAGTGGGGTATCCTTGAGTGTAAATTTGCTAAATTACAAACAGCTGGGATGAAACAACTCTTCTACAAAGCCTTACTATATAGGGAGAAGCAGAAAAGGCCAGGGCTGGAGACGACTCAGATTTGATTATGGAACAGGTCGTGTAAAAGCAACTGGGTCTCTACCTGAGACGGAGTGAAAGACCTTAACAAGAAGAGGGAGCAGGGAAATTAATGGCGTTAAATGCTCACAGTGTGCCACTGTCTGGACGTAAACATGTCTGTACCATTTTACCTGAATCCTTCCTAAGAGAAAAAGTTATTAACGAGATAGAAACTTAATTAAATGAATCAGATAAGCGAGTTATTTTCCCTCAGTAGGTTTTATTTGATTTTTAGCCTTCTTTAGGATCAATGTTGTGGTTTTATTTTACTTTCCACACAAATACTAACATCCTAGGTTTCAGTGGGCCAGTTTCAAAATCCCCAGCCCAGAGTAGTTCACTCACCGGTAGACTATGTAGATTTTCAGAAAAGTATCAATGCTCAAATGCAGCATGGAGGGTCACGTTTTCAACTCTTACAATGTATTCAAACTCACTATGTAGTTGCAGGTTGCTGCTATAAAATAGATAGCTCGATGGATGGAGGATGGAGGATGGACAGATGTTTCATCTGTCTGTCCATCCACCCATTTAGTGCTCCTCTCATTCATGATATTATGTCATAAGTCAAATATGGAGCTTCCTTATAGTGCTAAGGCAATAAAATTTACCGTCTACATCCAGTTCTTAGGGATTTTTATGTAATTTGTGGTTTTTACTTACAGTTATTGATCCTGAACCGACTCAGACATTAATTACAACAAAAGGTAAGATGATCATGAAATTTCAGATTTAAAAGCCGTAATAATCCTTTACTGCTCACCCTGAACCTGTGGTCAGATTGCTCCAGGTAACTGTCCTTCGTCATTATTGTATATCATTATTCCACTGTGAGATAATGACCCAATAAAGAGCACATCCAGCCTGAGTTTGGGGGTTCTGGGTGGAATCTCCAAAGTAACTGCAAAGAAGAGCCCGAGTCCAGTTGATTGAGCCGTGTGTTCTATGGATTGGGTAGGGAGTTAGTGGGACAGGATTTGGGGGGGTGACGCGAAGTTGAGGGGCATGAGCTTGGCGGAGCAACAGTGACTGAGTACGTGGCTGCTGCGGCAGTGGGCGCTGAGACCTCGAAGGCGGGGCTGGTGTGTGGCGCCTAAGCAGAGTGAGCTTCATCCCAGGGCTGTTTGGGAGGCTGCAGGGTACAGGAAGAGGCTGTGATTGTTCTCAGAGCTCAGGAACTTGGCTGGGGGGGGGGTGCACATGGAAGTCACTTATCGTCCACCTTAGAGAATACTTTAGAAAACCAGGACTTGAAATGGATTGGCGTTTTTGCTTTTAAAAGTTATTGAAGACATATTTGCTGTTTTACAAAGCATTATTCTTTGGGAACTCATGGAAGAAATTTTTCTTAGAAATTTTTGTGGATCGTTTCCATTTTAAGCAGTTTTTGTGTGAAGTTTTGTAGATGATTTGAATTTGGGAACTAATTCTATTTTTTTGTTTTACTAAATCTATTTTATTCATATTGTTGGCAGCTAAAAAAGAACTCCATTGAGACTTATCACTTGCCTATAACCCTTTTATTAATCTCATGATGCAATTTGTTTACTAATTATATTCATGAGTTCAAATTTCCATTAGTCTTATTTATTTTCCCTTATTTTCATTTGCTTTTATCATCATTATTACTATTCTATTTATCTTCTTATTACAATGTGTTTGTAAGCAGGTCAAATTATTTTGAAACAAGGTATGTATATACATATATGAAATGTATATATTCATATAACATTATTTATGGCTTTTAAACATTGTATCATTGCTCATAAATGGATAAAAGATTCTTGCAACCAAATAACTCTCTTAACCTTTTAACTGCATGTCACATTGGCTCTTGTTTTCATGGCTTCCATTGCTGTTTGGTATCACTTGAGAGAATACTCATGTATTTGTTTTTCAGCAAGGCAATTTATATCGTTTTCCATCACATTTAACCCTTTTTCTACTTCTACTTGTTTTCTGATAATTTTTTTTTTATTTATAGCTGACTCCAGAAAGATGGAACCTTCCAAAAAATCTTCCAGTGCAGCAGGAGTGGTGGTTGTCGTGGTCCTCCTGATTGTAATGGGTGCTGCCCTGGCTGCCTATTATTTTTATAAGAAGAGACGGGTACACATACCTCAGGAAACCACCTTTGAAAATACTCTCTATTTTAACAGTCATTCAAGTCCAGGAACAAGTGACACAAAAGTTCTCATGGGAAATATTGAACAGAACGAACATGCAGTCATTTAGTATCATAATGTCGTGTTGTTACATTTGAATTTTATAAAATTGTGACTAAAGTTTTGAAGTGTTTCATTCAATGTGATTGTTTCTTTTAAAAATTAGCACTGCATTGTATTGGTCTGTCCCTTTTCTTTGCCTAATTGAAGAAATAATTGCTCATTTTCTAGCCTGGCAAGACATTTTCACACACACCCACAAAAGGGGATAATAATATTGATGACTACTTGTAAAAATATCTTAGGTGAATACATAACAAAATGCCAGCATTTCAGCATCATTGATGGGAAACTAGTGTCAACATCATGCTGATCACAAGAGTTTCAGAAATAACTATCTGAACCTTTGAAATATTTTAAGAAACTCCCAAAGATATGCCACTACTAAACTGTAATTCAACAATTAGAATACCATTTTTAAAATAAAGACAGATAACCTGAGGTAGAATTAAAAATTTAGTCAGGTTTTTTGTTTTAACAGTCTTGAAATCACTCCAGTTATTTAGGATTGTATTTTATCCATATGCAGAAGAATAAGGGGGCAGCAAATCTTGCTTTCCCTGAACAAGATTTTATGGGATGAATATTACAAATGTGTTTTTTTCTCCTGTTATATGTATATCAGAAAGGCAAAGATGTGAAATAGAAATGTAAATGTGCATAACTGGATGTACTTAGATAATGTGAAATGAACATTAAAGACAAAATCTATTTTTAATAGATTTGTATTTTGGTGATATTATTAAGTGTAAATTTGCTTTAAAATAATATTTACTTTACACTTTACTTTTAAACAGCATTATAAGTAGAATTCTGTAAATTGGACTCTTTATCTGTTTGGGAAAGGAAAAATAAAACACCATGCATCAAATAAATTTTTTATCATAATAAATTGTATAGTTTCCTCAGTTCTTCCCTTATAACATTAACTCAACTTAAAATTCAAAAGTGGAAAGCACTGCTATTAGGAAAAACAACTTATTACCTCCCTTCAGCAATTCCTTTTTGCTTAAGACTCTTGCTTTAGATAAAGCCTTGTGTATATTATTGAGTATCTTGTCAGTTTCACATTCCTACACTGGTACCATCCTGCTCGCCCTTTCTTTTGCTTTCTTAATGGGTAGCACATAAGCAGAAGTTCTTCACCCAGGGTCACTGGGCAGGTTTTCCTAGATGGCATTAAAAAGACAAAGAGATGCAAAACTTCTGTGTTTATGTGTGTGTGTACCTTTTATTGGGGGTGGAGTGGATGGATAAAATTTCAGGAATATCCATAATTTTAAAAAAACGATTAAGAAGCAGCCTACTGAGTAGGGAGTATGATGAGCTTTTCAAGATCCATTATATAAATGGCGTGGAGAAAGAAACAGGAAATGCGAAGTAGATAACTTTGGGAATGCTTGTTGGGTGCAAACAATGCTCTTCTCCACCTCGAATAATAGAAAACAAATTGCTTTTCATTTTCTTGGTAAGAATGAAGCATGTTCCTCTCAGGGATTTCAATGGTTACATTGTCAAAGCAATGTATAATGGATTATACTGTAGGTGTATGTGTGTCAGTGTGGTTGTATGTGTGTAAGAGTCTCCCCTCAAAATACATGATGGAGTTAGAAATGTGGGAAAAGGAGAAATACATGAGAGAGTGTGGTTTACAAATTATTTATACAAGTTTTTTTTTTCATTGTTATTCAGGGCTATCTTTTCACAGAAAATACTTTGGACTCCAAAGAACACATATCTCAGACTTAAATATCTTATCATTTCAGGAAACAATGTGTGTTTGACAAGGTTTCTGAGTATTGTATTTCACACTCTCAGATTATCTGCTCAAACACATAATCAAATAGATAAGTCACGGGTCTCTACATACCTGTCCAAACACAATGCTAAAATATCAAAGATATATTTTGAGATGAGGTTTTGGGTGGAGAAGAGCAATTTTTGTGTTGTTTTATTCATTTGTTCTTGTATTTGATCATTGTATTTTTTTTTTTTTTATTTTAAGCAGGATGTTCTCTCTGGGGGTTAAATGTTTAAGTGCTGTTGCCTTCCTCACTGGCTGTGCATTTGATTTAGGTTTTCATCAGAATTCAGTAGCTAGAAGGTAACGTAATGGTATTTTCTTCAGTGGAGCTCAAATACTGTGAATAGACTGCAACTTGAACTCAAAAAATAAAGGTGATGTATAGAAAGACTGGAAGACTTGACTCAGGTTTTTTTTTTTTTTTTGTGCACATTTATTCACATATCTGTGCATTGGTTCATTCTTTCATCAGATAGTTCTATTTCTTGAACATCCGATATGTGTGCCAGGCATTGAGCTAACCTGTGTGATTCACACAGAGATAACAAGCATTAACTGTACACAGAAGCAGTCTGGAGTGACGCACCCTCAGAGATGGGCCAGACACACAAACAGACCACTTTACAACAATGTGGAGGGCACAGGGCTAGACCATGTTGAAGGTCTTTATGTAAAAGCAGAAGACACATTAAATGTCAGCAGTAAGAGGGTCTCCACTTCATGGGCTCTGAAGACTGTATTTTGGGGGAGCGTGCTTTAAGAGAAAGAATACCAAAACAGGTATAAAAATGAACATTAACAAAATAGAAAAAGAAATTCTAAGGAATTATAAATTCTTAAAAGCAACTACAACAACACAAATTGAGGACAATTACATATTATTTATTTTTAGTAACTAACTGCCCGATATACTTCCTGTTTATTAGTTTGCTATGGTAGCCAGAAGAAAAACTTATGATGGCTTAAGCAATAGAAATTTATTTTCTGATAGTTCTGGAAGGGTAAGTCCAAAGATGGAGGTGCTGGCAAGGTTGATTCCTGGAAGCCTCTGTCCTTGGCTTACATATGGTTGATCCCATGCTGCCTCTTCTCATGACTGCCCCTCTGTCAATGTGTCCCTATTGTTCTAGTCTCTTTTTGTAATGTCGCTGGTCAGATTGGACTAAAGCTCCCCTGACTACCTCATTTTAATTTAACCACCTCTCTAAAAGCCATATATTCATAATTCTGAATTAATGTGAGTTAGAGCTTCAACAAATTTTAAAGGCACAAAATTCAGTCCACAGTATTCTATAACACTTCTTTTTAATTGTGGTTTGTATTTATCAGGGTTTCTAGAGAGACAAATAGAAGATAGAGTAAGAGATTGAATGTGCTATGCATCTATCTATCTATCTTAGAGAAAGTTATTTTAAGGAATCGGGTCACATGACATTAGAGGATTGGAGATTCCAAAATAGGCTAACTGATAAGATGGATATCGTGGAAGACTTGTAGTGCAGGTAGCATTTGCAGGTACTGTACCTCAACTTACCAAGGGAAGTTCTATTGAGTCCTTCAATGGATTGGATTAAGGCCATCTATATTGCAGAAAGTAATCTGTTTTACTTAAAATGTACCAATCAAAATATTAAATAGCTTCACAGAGACATCTAGAATAGTATTTGATCAAGTACCTAGGCACTGTGGTGCAACTTAAGTTGATACAAAAATTAACTATCATACCTTTTTATGTTGCAATAGTTTTTTGTTTGTTTTGTAGAGAGAATAGAAAGATAATTCTGTCTTTGGCATGGTGAGTCAGAAATTTTAAAAATATTTGATAGCATAGAAAAGTTTCATTCAACTACCAACTTTATTAATAATGTGTACATTTTAGGATTAGAGTCAAATATAATTAAACTACCAAATTGTTTTCATTTACAAGTGTTAATATTTCAGGACACAGGTTTGAGGAATATGAATATAAAATGAGTAATCTTAATTAGCTTTGGATTTTATGGTATTAATCTAGTTTCTATTCTTTTATAATGGTACATTTCTTAGTCTGTCCTCTTGCTGTAGCAAAATACCTGGGGCTGGGTAACTTATAAAGGAAAGAGATTTTAATTTGGCTTAGAGTTCTAGAGCTAGGGACATTCAAAGAGGGCATTGACATCTGCCTGGAGTCTAGTGAGACCCTGATGGTAGTTCCACTTGAGGAAAAGCAGAAGGAGCTGCAGTTGCATTCAGAGGAGGAGCATATGCTAGGGAGACACTTCTGTGGTAACTGATCTAATCCTTCAGGATCTAATTTACTCTAAGGAGATTTAGTCCCCTCCAGGGAACTAACCCAGTCTCTCCGGAAAGACAGAGCACGTTGATGAGGCCAAGGCCTCATGATCTAATCACCTCCTATCAGGTCCCATGTTTTAAAGGCTCCCTCATTTCTCAGTGCCAATGTTTTGGTAAACAAGGTCCCAAAACATGTATCTTTAGAAGATACACCCTATCCAAACCAGGGATTTTTGGTGAAGTTTTCATTTAAATCTTTTCCTATCCTGTTAGTATGATTTATTTACCTTTATTAACTAAATTGTCATATAACATAACATTATAGTTACAAATTTATTTGAAATTTCTATTTTTTAAACAAATTTTTTGGATAGTCTGAAAATTCTCTTATTACTGATTTTTTCCTAACTCAGAATAATCTCTATTATTTTTATGGTTAGTTTTTTGCTTTTCTTTGTATTTGCATTAACCTTATTGACATTTTCTCATAAATTTTAATACATTTAAAAATAGTAAAACAGCTGGCGCCATGGCTTAGCTGGTTAAACCGCCTGTCTAGTAAACAGGAGATCCTGGGTTCAAATCCCAGCAGTGCCTTAGGGTTACTGGTAAAAGTAAATTATTGCTCCAAAAAAAAAAAAAGTAAAACAAGTATCCTATACATTTAAAACTGTAGTCCTTCAGTTGCTATAGAAGAATTTCTGATTTTTTTAATTGAAAGGTTCCAAGAAGGCTTTTCCAAGTCACAATTTAAGTGGTGTATTTGATAAAGCTCTAATACTACATTCTTATTGGAATAGAAGTGGGAAAAAATTCAATTTTTTTATAGTTGTCTACATTATTACTGACACTTTCTATTTTGACTAGGCATTGATGATAACTGAAAAATTACATTTATTTTATTTTTACATTCTGATGAGTGTCTCTAGAGTTGATTTAGCATTCATGCCTTTCTAACTTTGTTTCTCTTTTATTTCCCATTTGCTTTGGTCCTGGGTAGAGAAAGATTAATACTCCTCTGTAAAATCTGGCCCTCAACCTTCTAGTGCATGAAGGACGATTTTGTATAGGGCCAACAGGTATATCTCTAGAAGCTTTGTGCAAGGGGCTTTTTTGATGTGTATTTCTCTAGGCTAAAGTATAATGGTACTTGTCCAAACATAAATCCAAGTGTACTGGAGGAATATTACAGAAGGAAAGCTCTGATTAGATGATTTTTATGTTAGGGAAGTAATCTGGAATGGGCCTGACTTAATCAGAAGAGAAGTTAACTCAATCAGTTGACTCAATCAGTTGATTAGCCTTATAATTGAGTTTAGACTTTTCCTGGTAAGGGGAAGGAAAGGGAGAGCCCTGTCTGTGGAGCACAGCTTTGGGCTATAAAGTTCCAGATGATCCCTAGTCTTCCTTTGCCGACGGCCTGTGAACTTCATATTGGTTAAGCCAGTCTGACACACTACACAAGGCAATTCCTTGTAATATATCTCTATACATATGTATGTATGTATGTATGTATGTATATATCCGTGACCCTTAATCTATCTGTTTTGTATCTGTGGTTGAAACCTAGCTGATATTAACAACCACACACATGAATTATTCTACTAAAACCCAAACCAATTAATTGTACTTCAAATTCAACATGTGTCTGCCTAATTCCCCCAAATGCTCATGGTTGCTGTAACACTCCCATAAACAAGAATTGTGATGGAGAGTTAATATGAAAAATTTAAAACAGCCATGTTTAAAATATCTTCTATAAATTTTATTTTAAACTGAGTGTGGTGATGGGCGCCTGTAATCCCAGCAATCTGAGAAGGTCAGGCAGGAAGTTCTAGCATAGCATGGGCAATTTAGCAACTTAGCAAGACCCTATCCCAAAATTTAAAAAAAAAAACAGTTAAGGATATAGGACATGTGTAGCCCTGGGTTCGATTTCCAGTACCACATTAAAAGAAATTGTTTTAGAAACATGACCCTGTGAAAACACTGCTAGGTCCTTGGAAGGGAGCCATGCAAGTGAGTTGCCCTGGAACATGTGCTTTGTTTGCTGACTGTGAGAAGATGAGTTTTTCAGTTCTGTGTAAGTTACCCAGTCTGTCTGTGAGAGTCTATTACAGCAGTACAAAGGAACTAAGATGTGAAGAAATAATGTTAAAGAGCACTAGGTTGAAGGTTCTGGTTATGGCTCAGGCTTCTCTGGTAGGTTAAGTTCTTGAGAACATGACTACAGTCATCTCTGTCACAGAGATGGGAGAGCAGTTGGTAAATTTCCTGGCATAGAATGGCTACCCGTAACTTAAGGAAATTTCAACCATGGAGAGTGTATGACCCCAAATTATCACATTATAATTTGCCTTTTTGTGTTCTGGTTTTTGTTAGAGAATCCATATTGTGTCAAAATATAAAAAGACTTCCCTTAAAACATTGTTTTTGGGTAAGCCTCAGTAGTGATTATCATACAAATGTATCAGGAGACTTGTTTCAACTCGAAAGTTCACCCAAACCACTTAACCACTTATGGGGAACACATATTTTGGTAATAGCATTTCGTTAGCATTTGCTAAATCATGTTTTTTTATTTGGAAACCCCCCACCTCTCTAACAGGCAGGGCATTTAAAGGAAAATGACACTAATGTTACAAAGGCTGCCTGAGTTGGAGATTAGAATGTAATGTGGGGCTTTGAAATATTAACATCACTCATGGAAACTCTGCGTGATTATCAGGCTCATTTCCACTAACTGGGAATAATGAGCAGAATTCTTTTCTATCACAGCTTTTTCCTTTTGGGTCTGGTTATAGTGCACCTACATAGGCACACTGCCCTGGGAGTTCTAAAAAAGTCTACAAATCTACCAAGTTCTTACTTTGTTTTACTTCTCTGCTGATTTCTTTTAAGAACAAAAAAGTTCCAGCTCTCTGGGTCTGTCCCCTTATCATGGTTTTTGTCAGGAGTTCTCAGATATCACTGGATATAGTTGCTGCATAAAGAGGTGTTCCAAATTTAGTTTCCTCTTAGTCCAGCTTGCAATTTGGCTGAAGTAGACCTGGGACAGAGCCTTGGAATCTGCATTTCAATAGGCCTTCTGGGAGGTTCCAAGGAATGCAGCATTAGACTTTGACTTTGGTGAGTACTCTAGGGCCCTGTTGCATTGAAAGAGTATCTCCTTAAAGCTGTTGGAAATTCCAGATAATAGCCAAACAGTACAAGAGGTAACTACTTACTGTTACAGTTATTTAAATACATTATGACCAAAAATTACATATTTTTTGATAATTTTTATAAGATAATATAACAGGAAATAAAAACAATTTTATCAGATTTATTCAATAATTTTTCTCTGTGTGGTATACCTCAAAACATTTTATACTCAATGCAATGTTACAATCTGGACAGTAGTATCTAGTCTCTTTCCAAATTCTTTTTGCATTATTGTCTGTCTTGGAATGACACATTTTACACTGTTGTGTCAGATTTTCCTTTATTTCAGTAGATGGTATAATTTCAATAAAATGTCTATGCACTAAACATAAGATGTCGATGATGGACATTCTGGTTGGCCTTTTGCTATCTCGTATTTTTCAATTATTTGGACTGTTAGACCTAATCTAAATTTTAAATGACTTTTTGAACCCCCTTGTTTTGAATAAATAACAAGTGAGTTCCATATTGTTTGGGTGCATAAATATTTTATAATAATATGTTTTCCTTGCTTTTTGATGACATGATAGCTTGTTGGATGTTGGTCAACTCTGTCAGCACCACCATAGAATTATTATAATCCTTGACCACTATTGGAATTTTTTATTTTCATTTTTTCTTTCAAGTTTTATTATTTCTGTACTTTGAATAGTTGACAATAAGGAGACATCATTTTTCTCCCATTTCACAACACAGACATTTCCTCTCTGATGTGCTAACATTTCTCCCTTTTTCAGTTTTTTACTTTGCAGATCTTTTGGCACTTCCTCCTAACTAGTCAGTATTGGTGTCACAAATGTGCCTTTTGTAAAAATTGAGTTCTAGAGAAGTATAAAAATTATATCTAATGTATTTATGATGGGTTTTTATAGATTGTGGCATAAAATTATAGGTTATTTTTCACAGATAAAATTATCACAAATTAGTAAAATCAAATAACCAGAACTTACTAATAGATTTCACTAGAAACAAACATCAAAGAGGCTACGACATTCTAAATTTTAAAAGTATACAAAAATTGTCAATATAAAACAAACAGACATATGAGTGTATCTCACACGAACAAGAATTTACTTGCTGAAATGACAACAGCTGTGGTAGTGCTTAGTACCGTATGTAAACAAATGTATACAAAGTATCCAAGTGACAGGGTAAATTGCTAAGTGGTTAAATAAAGGTGGTAGCATCTTCACTATTTCAGATTCAATTAACCATGAACCATAGATGCTAAAATTCAAGTTTATATTTACCACTTTGAAAGGCCTCCAGTGGCCCATGTGTTAAAGGCTTGATCCCGAGTGACATAATTGAAAAGGGATGGGTCCTTTAGAAGTGGGGCCTTGTGGGAAGCCTTAGGTCATGGGCCATAGTCTTGAAGGAGACTGTGGGACCCCAGCCTCTTCTTTCTCTTTGCTCCCTAGCCTGTGATGTAACTAACTTTAATCTGCTGCACACCCACACCGTGGAGGGCTGCCTTGCCCAAGCCCAAAAGCGATGGATCCACCTAATTCATGAGTCAAAGTAAGCCATTTCTCTTAATAAGTTGATTGTCTCAGGTATTTTGTTACAGTGCCAGAAAGCTACCTAACACAGTCCTTTCCCTTTGTACTCTCTTCCACTCTCCCACATCCCTTTCAGCAGTACCACTGAGAAGAGTGAACGTTGTCTTACTTGTCCAGTCTTCGAATATGAACAATACAAAGAAAGGGCCAAGAGGCCCATAGCTCTGGGAAGAACCTAAGTTTTTATGAAAAGAAGCATTTCTCTGGACAGGGGTAATAACAGTGAAGCATCCCCATAGAGATGCCTACCTCATGGAAGTGCCAGCCTCTTTGGGCCAAGTTTTGTTTACTTTCTAGGACTAAATGGAAACTTCTGATGCTCATGACCAGCATAATCTACCAACCCAGCTTTATTCTCTAGAGAAGAGAGAGGGCAGAAGAAATAGAAAACACATCCATGTCTTTGAGAAAAATTGTAGTAAATATTTTGAAAGGGAGTCCATCTCTTTTCTCTCGATTTTCTGAGAATCAGAGTAGTGCTTGGTCCTTACTGTAATATAATTGCAATTGGTTAAGCGCTTACCAAGCCAGGAACACTGGCATGGAACAAAGTAGGATTCCAAGCAGTCCTAAAGTATCTCTTGCTAACTGCCAGATGCTGCTGTAGGACCTGCTTCTGAAACTCTGGCCCTTTCTCCTGAACTTGGGGGAGAAGGGATAGGGAAGAGGCATTAAAGTTTCCTGCAGAGTAGAAGGTAGGGTGTGGATTGACAGTGTTTACAAAATTATTGCTCTGAATGTGATGATTTTATCTGGCAAGGATTTTTTTCCTGAAGGTTTCCCTTCAGGAAAACTCTTTTCTAAGAGATGAGCAAAGCTTCTATGGTCTCTGTTTTCTGTGTTGAGTTAGAGTTCCATTACAAATTCTGATTTTATCTGCATATGAGGTTTCTCTCAGGTCCCTGAGGGAAGCACCCATGTGACAGAGGGCTGTAACTGGAGACTGATTACAACAGGGACGCTTTTGTCAGAAGTCTGTTCCAGGAGTGCATATGCCTGCTACCTCTGCTATGAGCCCTTCCCATACAGATGGCAGGCTGGCTGGAGGCACCTGCTATTGATCTCAGCACCTGTGATACGAATCCCAAAGCTACTGCAGGAGCACACCTACGGTGGAGACACCCAGGCCACGCGTGTGGGATGTGAGAAACAGACCCAATTGAGACTTAAGCCTGAACATCTGACTTGAACTGCATTGCCAAGCGGCAAAGAATCTGGCAGGATTTCTGAGGAGTCTCTGCCAACTCATTTCTGAAGCCAGTTTCCCTCTGAACTCCTCCTCAGGATGTGTACAGTTTTGTGTTTAGCTGTCTTATGTGCCAGATGGTTTTCCTTGAAAGGCACCAAAACCTCCGGGGTTTCTGTGTGGGTAGGGAGAGGAGCAAGGACCGCAAGCTTGTGGAGGTCAGGCCATATCAGGTAACCATGCCTGAAGTCGATCTTTGGAGGATCCAAGGCACTGTGTTCTTCAACCAAGAATATTTCACAGTGCCAAGCCTCAGGATGTCAAAGAACTGCTTACAAAACACTGGCTCCTTCATAAGAAGCTGAATGATTTAGGATCCCTGCCAACAACTCTCACATAGGCTATGAAAAAAACCTGAAAAATAAAAGTCCAAGGCTCGTGAGAATGTGTTCTTTGTGGAACAGGCCACAGCTAGCTTTTTTCTAACTATTTCCATTGTCTGCCTTTGAAACTGGTAGCTGCCACCGATTTCATGGAACTTACAAAAAATGTCCAGCAATGGGGGAAATCTAGTGTTTTCGGGACTATAGGTACAATACCTAGACAGCCAACAACATCTATGCTTCATGCATTGTTTAAGCTTGGTCTTTGTGCTCTTCAACTAATGGAGTTGCAATTTCCTCTGCATCTAATAGTGAAACATCAAGTTTTAAAATGTAAAGATCCAAAGCAGAATACTGACGACAATGTAACTTTAAACACAAAAACTGTCACTGTGCCCCAGCAAAGGGCATGTGATCAAATGCACTCTGTTCTTCTGAACATACCAATTATAATGTCAAACTTCCAAACACATTTCACATGTCTACAAAGGGTATTCCTCTAGAGATTCTAGCAGATTGTTTTGTGGTTAGCAAAGACATCAGAGCTATTTCTATTTGGTTGAGCCTCCGCTCCAAAACTATAACCACAGAGTTGACCAGCACCCTTACCCCGTAGACTCATCTCTAAGATATCAGTGATCACCAGCAGCACATGAAGAATTCAGTCAACAGCATACATGCCCCCTGCCCTTTCATGGAACTGTAGGTCATGCCTAATGTCACAGGAAGGCGCCAAACATAACTTTCCACAAGGAAATAAGTATGCAGATTATTGATGACAAAATTGTGGGGTTGAAGCCATATACAGTATTGTCTTAACAGAACATATAGAGATGTCAGCAAGAAACTCAAGACTGAGCAGATCAACTGCACAATTCCTGCTCCTTATCACAAAACTTTTGGAAACCAATTCTTTTTTCTCGTATCGGGGATCAAACTCACGACCTCATGCCTTCTAGGTAGGTACTTAGACCACTGAGCTAAATCCCCAGCAAAGTACTTTTTTTTTGTACTGGGACTTGAACTCAGGACCTTTTGTTTGCCAAACAGGTGCTTATGCTGCTGAGCTATATCCCCAGCTCCTATCACAAAACTTCTGAATGGTACTTGATAAACAGCATTGCCTTCTGGTGGCTCTCTAACTTTTCCTTGCCACGGTCACCCTTACTTAAAAGCCACAAGTAGGACTACCCAACAGAGCACTAACTGGACTTTGTCAAAACAGATTATGAAGGAGTTCATACAAAAGGTGACTTCTGCATTAAGTATTCTTGGAAGTCTTGGGCACATATATCTTTTGATCCATAAGTCTGTAAGTCTAAATCAAGTGGTTTATACATTATTTTGATGCAATTTAAGAGAAATCAACCCATGAAATTAATCAACCTATGAGATTTAATCAACCTATGAAATTAATTTCCTTAATACAAAAATATTTTTTTGAAAAAAGCAATGATATTGGTAAAAAAAAGAAATAGTAATTCCATCAGGGTAGGAGGTACAGGATCCAAAGCTTACCATGGACTTTATTCGTTTACTTTTCAGATTCATCAGATTTAAAGAGAATTCTTGTGGGTCTTGATTTTTTTCCCTCCATTTTGATCCATTCTACTTTAATACTTTTGTGAAATGCACAATGAGTAATATTTTTTTATTTTTGAAAATAGTCACTCTATTGAAAGAAAAAGTTCCAGTAGACTAAGTATGTGAATAAACCAATGATACTTTCATGTCAGTGAATCTCAATTTTTTAATCTTTAGCCTTCTACTTAGAATTTCTAACTTGGCTATCCAGCTGATTCACAGACATCTAAATTTTCATAAGACACAGCCTTTTCCCACAGGGTCACCCCTTTTCCATCTCCCTCTTGGTGAATGGCAACCCACTTTACTCAGCTGCTGCCTGTGTTCCTGCAACTGTTCCTGGAAGAGATTTGCATTTTAAAGAGCGAACTGTGTAAAGCTGATGCCTTTCTCTAGTGTGGGTGGTCATCATCTAAGCTTTTGAGGGGCTGACTAGAGCAGTGGAGGAAGGATGAATGTGCCCCATTTTGCTGCCTGTTCCAGGCGTTACATCAGTGCCCTTGGCCCGGGACTTACTCTACTGGCTCCCTTGGTACTTAGGTCATTGTACTTGGATTAAAGTCTGCTACCTCCTCTCCTGGGTCTGCCGCTGGTAGACAGCAGATCTTGGGATTTCTCAGCATGTACAGTGAAGTGTAATAACAGTGTATTACATTACAGTTAGGTGCAGCAATCTTCAAAAGTTCAAGTATTAATTTTAGAAGCAGTTGCAGAATGAATGTTTTATAAAGAAGAGTATAGAATTAAATGGGGAGCTAAATAGGGGAAACCGAGTACGTTCATAAGCAAGATAGATTAATAAAAAAGAAGGTTGCATTCATGTTATGAATATTCTCCTACTGAAGCAATAGAATACGATGTTACCAAAGAAGCATGCTTACAGAAATCTAAACCTCAGTGTGAATTCGGGATTTAAATATGTGCCAAATGGTTTGGGAGGCAGAGAAAGGGCTGAATATTTTCTGTGCAAATAGAGTGAGCCAGAGTAGATCATGGTGGAATGAAACTGGCCATAAGAAAGAACTATGGTAGAAACCAAAACAAAGGGCAGCATAACCCAAATACCTCAGGAGCAAAAGTGATGGATGACCATGCAAGATTAGAATCCAGAGCAAGAGGCTCGTAACAGTTGTGATGGGAAAGTCCCAAGGGGCCTCCCAATATCCTTCTACTTCTCTTCCCCAGAGACTTGAACTTGGAACTTAGCAAGGAGAGAGGGGTGTGGTACCGAGGATATCCAGCTATTTTCCAATATCAGCCCAGAGACCAACATAGAAAGTGTCTTACTGTACGTGTTACTTTTACCACTGTCAGTGAACAGACAACTCATGCTATATAAGTCAAAGATTCAAAATATTTATATTGTAGAAGAAAGGGAAGACCTCCCTTAGATCTCTGTGGACTTTTTGGGTAGATCAAGGAAACTCACTGATATGAAAGCTAAGTAACAAAAGAAAAATATTAAAGTTTCATTAATTTTTTATGTACCTGGAGATCTTCAAAAGAGAATAAAGTTTAAAGAAGTAAACCATGATGCTTTTCTAATTTAATAAACAAAGACAATAGTGAAAGCAGGACAGGACAAACAAAGAGCTACACCAAACTGGGTAAGGCCCCAGGGATGTTACTGAGAGAGAGATATATGGGAGGTGTAGAAGCCAGAGAAAGACAATGACCACTTCAGAATTTGTATACTCAGGTTCATCCCACAGTCTCAATTACCAGTCTGTGACAAACAAGGCAATTTTTTGCCCCTGATATATGATATGTGGCCATAAGAAAGAACTCTGGTGGCAGCCAAAACAAAGGGCAGCATAATGTATATGGTTGGTACGTGTAGAGAAAGTCAGCACAAATGGACCATCAGTGCTTCAGCGTTACATGCATATACACAGCCGTGTCCAACTCATATATTCGTATATGCAGAGCATATTTCTGAAGGAATATACAAGAAGCTTCAAGCAGTGTCATACAAACACACACAGAGGGAGTGTATGATCCCCTCTCCCACTTTTTTTTTGCACAAGTGCGGGAACCTGTGCACTGTTTTTTCACTTAAATTACTTTTGGACACCCTTTCTTTACATAGAAAATAATTATTTACTGACTGCAAAATAGTCAACTGAAAAGATATTTCACAACCTAATATCCTGTTGATAGCTAATTTGAATGTTCTAACTTCCATGATAACAATACTGCTGTCTGTCATTTAACATGTGTCTGCTCCTTGAGCAAAATATGCAAGAATATTTGTAGGGTATATAGCCAGAAGCATTTTATTTGATGTCTTACAACCATTGCCATTAAAAATTGTCTTACTGCCATAATTTTAGTATAGCTATGTTACTATATTTTTTGTTAAATCTACATTCAATGCTTATACATTATTAATATAAGCCATAAAAATGTTTGCTAGCCTTCTTTTCTTTATATGTCATTGCTTTAAACTTTATTTCCCATTTAAAATTTTTTCTTTCTCTTTTTTACATTTGATTTTTGAAGGGCTAATCATTAATTTTATTTCTGCACACAATGAGTAATCTCATCTAATTCGAACGGATAGACCAAACAATCACAGTTTTTTCTAGGAGACATTCAGCCAAAAGAGTTCTCTCACCCTTTGTGCAAATTAGATTCCCTAAAGAATTGAAGAGAGTATACCACAAGCTCTCAACATTCAACACTGCTTTCAAGAATTCCAGTGCCTTACCAACTCTTAGCCTTTTATATGTGACGTATTTTTTTTCTCTGTCAATTTAGATCTTATCTTGATCTCCAGTGCTTAATAAATTTATACTGTTACAATTGCAGCTGCTTTCAACCAGGACACTTGTCTACTGAAATTCTAGAAAATATGTTATTTTCACAGTCATAATATTTAAAAGCTCTTAGTTTTAAGATGCCCGTTTTTTACATTATTCTGCAATGGATTCATAGGTACAGTATCTGCTCTTATTTCTCTAGGTATAAATACTCCATCTGAATGGACTCACTATGCAAGATACAGTATTTCACTTGTATTTCTTTTCAGAATCGTCATCTCCCCATCTGCCCACCCCACGCACCCAAGCTTGTCTACAGTCCCCAAGTCCAGTTTCTCTGACTCAGCCTTTCCAGAGAGTAAACTTCCAGTTCTCTGCTGGAATGAGGGAAAAGTAGTCTCTCCGAGGTGTGTTAGAGGGGTAGGCAGAGCCTAACCATTGCTTACAGCATTCTGCTAGTGATGTGCTGGACTTGGCTGGCACCAGGCTCTTCCCAATGGAGGGTTTAGTGTTCTTACTGATAACTACAAATTCACAGTGGTAGACGTATTTACATAATTGAACTCAAACATCGTTATAAATCAGTGTTATCTGGTCACACACCAGTTGTGATACCTTTATCAGCCTATTAGTGCTTTAACCAATCTTCATTCCAGACTCATCTCTAGTCTAGGAAGGTCTCCAAAGGTACTAGATACCCCCATTCCTCAGCCTCTTTGTTGCACTTTGGAGGTGATCAAAATTGTCCACTAAAAGTTCTGTGTACTTGAAAGTTGATTTGTATCATGAGGATGCTATACCACTCAGGGAATTAATCCACTGATGAACCCATAGCTGAACGCAGTGTTAGGAATGTAGAGCCTGTTGGAGGAGGCAGGGCAGTGGTGTGAGCTGGAAGGGTATATTTCCCCTGCTGGCTTCTCCCTTTTTTCTCTACTTCTTAGCCACCCTGACATGAGCAGCTTTCTTCCACAGTACACCTTTCCACCAAGCCCTTCACACCTTAGAGCTGTCCAGCCATAGATTGGAAACATGAGATAAACAGAAGCTCTAGTCCTTTAAATTGTGGACACTAGGCATTATGTCTCAGCCATGAGAAAGAGACTAAAACAGGATTAGGCAGTTACCTTAGATACTCATGGGAGTTTGGCCAACTTGAAGAAACATGTCCAACCATATCCTGGCCTTGATGATGATAATGTTTCACTGGTGTTTTCAGCCAGGTGCTGCATGCTACATGATCTACCTCTTCATATTTCCCTGCACTGGCCTTAATCTATTTATGCAGTGTTAGACTCTAAAGTTCAAGAGAGAAATACTATGTATCCCTCAAAAGAAGCTAAGTTTCAAAAAGTTCTAATATAATAGGAAGTTTTGTTCTAATAACATCACATTGGGGAGATGGTTAATTTCATTTGCCTATTTTATTGAGCCATATTGTACCCAAATAATTGATTAAACATTTCTGCCTGTATCTGTATAGGTGTTTCCGGGTGAGATTACCATTTGAATTGTTCAATTGATGAAACAGATTGTCTTCTAATCCATCAAAGACCTGAATAGAACAAAAAGGTAGAAAACGGAATTTACTCATGCTTTTTGGAGCCCTTCAAAGCTGGGATATTAGTCTTCTGCTTTTGGAGTTGGACTGGAATTTATGTGATTGGTTTCCCTAGTTTTCAGGACTTCGGACTCCAGATTGTGAGCCTCCATAATCTCATACGTCATTCCTTGTAATAAGTCTTTTTATGTATCTGTCTCTATTTCTATATCTGTTCCTTCAGTTTCTCTGGAAAACCCTGAGGAATGTAATTGGATTGTTTCTCCCAAAGTATCAGGTATAGGACCATTGCATCTCACCCCATTAGGGGGACACCACAGACATCATAAACTTTCGAATGTTGTCTATTAGAGTTGCAGATTAGAATTGCATGTACCTCCACTCTTAGAGTTCTAGGGTCTTTTTTTTACCAGCAGCTATGGGACCCCAGTAAGGACTCTTCTTATATATAACACTCTCAGGTTCAAGGAAGGTCTCATAGGCGTTGTTTGCATTGCCTACTACACAGTAGAAATCTAGGAGGTGGAGGTGATTTGAATAAAGGTGCTCAGTTAAGCAAGTAAGGCTCAGACATTAGCTGCAGCTTCTTTCTTAATTTTCTCTTTCAACAAGAGGCATTACTAGCAGCACAAGAGATGAGGGCATGTCTCCCCATATCACCATTTCCTCAATTCAGCATGTTACCATCTTGGCCATGGTTTTATCTTTCCTAGTAGCTGAGTTATGTTCTTTAAGCCAATCCTCTCTTCTTCTAGCATCAGGTCTCCTGATACATTAACTCCCTGTATCCACTGAGAGATCACCTCAGTCTAATCAATTTTCCCTCTTCTGGTTCACTTATTCAGTTATTCACGTTTTCATCAAGTAATTGTTGAGATGCTAGTAAATGCTAGGCATTATGTGAAAATGGGTGTTAGAGTAGCGGCAAAAAGACATGCATAGCCCCTTTCCTTGTGGATTTTACAGCCATATAGACCAGAGCTTAAATAAATGTAAATGCTAGATGTGGTTTAAAAAATATGATGACTGTTAAGCTTTTTAAAACATTTATTGCAGTAAAAAGACACATTGCCGCGGCTGGGGATTTAGCTCAGCAGCAAAGCACCTGCTTGGCAAGCATAAGGTTGTGAGTTTGATCCCTGGTACCAAAAAAAAAAAAAAAAGACACATTACCATTAATCCCTCTCAAAATACTCCCCCTCTCTTTGAGCATCCTTATCCTTTTGTTCTTGCTACTTTTTAAAGCAATCCTGGAAGTCCTCTTATGGCTGCCTCAATGTCTTGAATTAATTCAAAATATACTTTTAAGAGCCAGAAGTCACACAGGTCCAAATCCACTGCAATGAGTGAACACTGTGTTGTTTTTATTTGACAGAAATTACAGCACCAGAGTGGTGTATGACACAGAACTTTGTAGTGCTACAATATGAAACCATTTGCCCATTTCTCAACCCATACTTTCTTTCCACCACAGATCACAATGACCAAATTGAAATGTGTCACACATTTCACTGAATTGAAATGTGTCACATTTCACATGTCACTGAGGCTCAACATGCCTTGCCACTTGCCTATTGTATTAAAAATCCCTGCCTTTTCATTGGAGGGGACACAGAAGTAGCTACCATATTTTCTGATCACACCTCTGTAACTTCTAAAATTTTGTGGAAAGAAGTACCATGATGGAAATTTACAGGAAATCAGGAAGAGGCAAACTATGAGTCTTGGGAGGCTTGAGAATGTGATACACATGCTAAAATGACAGAGTGAGTCAGAGGATAGAGAAATTGATTAGAAAGTCATTCAGAGTGGGTTATGGAGAAAGTATGGGGAAAAGCACAAAGGGGAAAATCCACACAGGGGACTTAATCACATCATAGTGCCAAAAGTGGGTGTCTTAATCACTTCTCATTGCTGCACTACCATGTAAACTGGAAGAGGATCCAGCCTGGACAAGTCTTCAAGAGAAGCTGGGTGACATTTGTTTTGCTGCCTTGTGACAGACCCTGCAGTGTCACCTGATTCTCAAAAACTGTGAGATAATCCATGTGTCTTATTTTAAGTGACCAAATTTAAGCCAATTTGTTATATAGAAATACAGTGCAGGTCTTTTTTACACAGAGATTGGCTCAGAGTGACTCAGAGAATGCTGGGCTGCTGAGTGCCCACCATGCGTCCTAACACCGACCCTGCCTTTCCATTAGTATCTTTGAAAAATGTTAGTTCAAGAAATAACAAAAAGAATGGCAGGACATATTGGTGTTGCCTCGAGATATAGCAGTGTTTACATTCAGCTCAAACCAACAGAAAACTTGACAGAATTGATCTCATGGAAATAGTTTATTGGACTCATCCCGGACTCCAAGGACAGGTGGCCAGGGGTGTGTAGGAAGACTTGGTTATCGCCTTCTGTCATCTTCTTTCTTTGACAGGTGGATTTTTGAAATTACTAATAGATCAGATCTCTAATGAGACTCATGTAGTATAGTAAGTAGGGAACAATGCATTATAAAAGTGTACACATAATAAAAATTATGTTAAAAGAACAAAGAGAGAAAGCCCAAAAATTGTAGGCAGTTAATGTCTTTTATTTTTGATTGGGAGATTTTTTTCTTGTACTCAGGTATTTATAAGAAGAGGAAAAGAATCATTTGAGAGTAATATACAAAATGCATAAATTTTATCATTTTTACTGTCAGCTCCCAGATCCAAATAACCATCCAAAGAACTAAATTCAAAACAACTGACATTTTCTCACTATTAGAAATACAGTAATTTTGCAAAGGTAGATCTATAAGACCATAAGACTGTAGATGACTTTTCAGTTGGATATTCTGTTTATACTGTGAAAACAGTTTACAGGAATAGTAATACTTGATTCAAGTGCCTGGTGATAAGCACTGTTAGCAAGAATTGTAGAAGGGATGAGTCTATGATTCTATTTGTTGGAGTTTTTTTTAATTATTTGCTTTCAAAATATAATAATTCCCAGAAAAGTTTTAAGAATATTTGACCTAAAGGAGTTTTGGGGAGAATGGAAGAAGCAAAATCAGCAGATTATTTCCCTGACATGCCTGAGTCACCTATGTATTTCCTATGCTGCATTGTAGAAAGAAGCCTTGGAAAGATTCAAAAGTAAAAACAGGAGTCACATTGCAGCAAACAGTTGCTTAGTCCTACAAACACTGACTGTGATATCAACTCTATACTACTTGCATGATCTCTGTCTACTTTAAAATCTCAAGGTTTTCAAAGATCCAATCCAAAAATGGGCATCTGAAATGAATACACAGCTCTCAGATGAAGAAATACAAATGGCAAATAAATACATGAAAAAATGTTCATCATCATTAGTCATTAGAGAAATTCAAATTAAAACCACACTGAGATTCCATCTCACCCCAGAATGAATGTCCAGGATAAAAAAAAAAGCTACCAACAACAAATGCTGGAGAGGCTGTGGGAAAAAAGGAACTCTTCTGCACTGTTGGTGGCAGTGTAGACTGGTGCAACCACTGTGGAGGTCAGTCTGGAGACTCCTCAAAAAGCTGGGTCTGGAAGTCCCATTTGATCCAGCTATTCCACTTCTAGGCATATTCCCAGAAGAACTGAAAGCATCGTACCACAGTGATATATGTGCACCCATGTTTACAGCAGCACAATTTGTAATAGCCAGATCTTGGAAACAACCTAAGTGCCCATCAACTGAGGAATGGATAAAAAAGTTGTGGCATTTTTATACAATGGAGTACTATTCAGCTATAAAGAATGATCACATTGAGATATTTATAAATAAATGGACCCGACTTGAGACCATACTCATAAGCGAAATAAACCAAACTGCCATGTGTAAATACCGTATAGTCTCTCTAGTATGAGAGTTGGTAAGAGTAAATAAGATTTTATGGTAATCATGATTTCCCATTTCATTGCTTTGAAGCCTTTCAATGCTTTCATTCATCAGCTGGAATGGTTTTAATCTGTTTTGTTTGACTTTATTATGCATGATGCCATGAAGAGCTGTTTTGAAGAAAACAAAACATTATGGCAGCCATTGCTGATTTAATATTGTCTTGCTTACAAGTCCTACCATGCTTCTGCTCTGCTATTACCATCGGTTCTATCATGTTGTGTCTTATTGGGATTTTAATATATGTAATAGTATAAACAAATTTTTTATTGGAAATGAGATATTATAGTAGCCATTGATCATTCTTTGTTATTCGGTTCAGAATGCCCTGTAATTCTTTCATTCTTTTGAATGGTTTTATACTATTTTGGTATGTTTGATATTATTGTATTTGAAACTATGCTCAACTATAGCAGAGAAAGAGATATTTTGATAGCTACTGTTAATGTCCGGTTGTCTTATTGTAAAGTGCTGTGTTGCTTATGTTGTTCTGTTCCAATATGCTTTGTTCTGCCCTCTTTTGTTTTATTCTCTTTAAAACAAAATAAAATAATAAAAATAAAATCTCAAGGTTTAACTTCTTTTGATGCCTATTACTTTTACCACTTTGTTCCTTAAGTTGTTTGTTCACTCATTGTCTTGATTACTTACTTTTCCATAGTTGCTGGAAGGTTTCAGTCCATAATCAGCTGGCTAAAAAGCAGGGTGGCATGACACAGGGGCAGCACTTCAAGTGGCAGACAACAGCAAAAGCAGCAAGAACAAAGGGTGGGGGGCAAGCCTTTTCTCCTCCTTTCTATTGTAAGCAGGACTCTACACCCTGAGTGGGTGTAGCACTCACATCACCTAGGAGCCCTCCTCTTGCTGGGGGTGTTTACAAAGTAAGCACCCTGGCTCCCTGCTGAGTCGCTCAGTTAAACTTTTAAACTTCTCAAGTTCTCATGTATCAACCATTACATTAATATATTGAGAAGTTGGATTTTGCAGCATCTGAAGAGTCCAATATATAATGTCTTCCACAGACAGTGGGGATCATGATCTGTGCAGCTAATTAAAGTTCTTTATTTACAGTCACTTGCTTCTCAAGTGAGAACTTCAGTTATCCAGCAAATACTTGTTATTTGAAAACTCTTCATCCTCTTCTTCTTTTTCTTTTTTTTTTTTTTTTTTTTTTTTTTTTTTTTTTTTTTTTTTTTTTTTTTTTTTTTTTTTTTTTTTTTTTTTTTGGTCTTTTTGGTACAAGAGATCAAAGCCAGGTCCCTCACATCCTCCACCCTTTTTCAATTTTTAAAATTCTGAAACAGGGTCTAGCTTGCTATCCTCCTGCCTCAACCTCCCGGAGTGCTGTGATTCTAGGTATGCGCCACCATGCCTGGCTTGAAAACTTCTATTTCCAAAGGCTTTCAATCTTTTACAGTTCTGTACCTTGTGAAATCAATAAATTTCTAAAAAGTGTATCTTTTCAACAAATCCTGGGTTTAAGTCTGGAAGAAACAGTTATCACAGAATCAGCTGGAAAGCAAAAATCTTGATGGAATACTAAAGACTTCCATTCTGCAAGATGATGACATATTTTTGGATTCTGACTCTGTCTCTGGAAAGGCAAGAGACTGTAGAGGATTCTTTTAAAATTTGGTTAAACATTGTATACAGGGACAAATTCATTAACCACATTAATTCGATTATCGTAAATCTGTGAGATAGAAAGTTCTCACTTTTATCCACCTTCATTGTTACCTTCGAAGCAGCTCTCCATAGCAACTGAAAACGTCTTTGGCTTGAAATAATCCCCTCCAGCTCCCAGCACACAGTCAAAGAATTTTAAAAACAGAGGACTTTGAAACCACGAAATACTCTCCGAGATTTAAAAAGCTGTGGCGCTCCAGATAAAAAATCGTTTATCTCTCTTAAGGTAAGATTCGGGTTTAGAAATGTTAGTATCAAGCTCTGTCAGTTTTTAAATGCTAACCTAAGAATCTTAAACTTTATCTGTGATTCTCTCTCTCTCTCTCTCTTTCTCCTCCCATATATGTAATTCCAGCATCTCTGATACTGTCCCAAGGTCTTAAACTCTTCTCTGGGCTAGGATTAGGATCTGACATGAGTTGGTGTTAACACTTTATATTCCTTAAACAAAAAAATCAACTGAAAGCTTTGTTTTTATCTCCAGAATGGACCTTGGGCTCAAAAGTTATCTCCTGCCCTTTTTAGTGACCATTGAATGAAAGCATTTATTGAGGCTCATGAGGTCTTGAAATCCTCTTGCTTTTCTAAGATACTTCATCCTCCAGAATCTTGACTTTTAGTAAAAGAAAAAAGAAAGATCAACATTTCCTATTACCATTTTCTTCTAGTACTCTTCCTTCCAAAGCATTTTTACTTAAAATTATAATGGGAATTTATTCACATTTCATTTTTCTTTACTTTCATTTGCTGAACTGAACCATGAGGAACACGAGTCTAGAAGAGTTCTTTAATATGGGAGAGGGTGACGCTGGTCCACTCCTACGTCCTGTTTTGGTACCACCTGCAGATAAAGGGAGACACTTCCTCTTCCTAATGTTTGTCTGTGGTTACTTCAGGCAGAGACAATCTAACAGTGTCTTAACTGTTTGCCAGTTTGCAAGTCTACAGCCATAGTGTTTTCCTGCCTGCTGTTTGGAGTTATAAATTACCCACAGACCCCCTGGGGGTTAGGAACAGCTTGTCATTCCAGATCAGCTTAGCCACCTAATTAATGAGTCCTTTCAAACATGTTTAGGCACAATAATTGAAGCCTTTATTTTTCCCCTTTACCATAGAAATTCCTCTGCTTACAAGTTTATCCCATTAACAGCCACCCACTCGTCCAGTCCAATACAGACTCAACGTAAAGGAAGAGCGGAAATGTGCCTCTGGACCAAGCTTTCAGTACATGGGTTGCCTTTGTTCCTTCTACTCAGCCTTGTGTCCTGTACTGAGACGGACAAACCTTCAACCCAGGACAGCAGCATCCCTGGGAGTCCAGGCCAACTGGCAGAAATACTGCGAGTTCTCGCTGCTGGTGATCACCAACCCCTCAACCACTCCAGGAGCCTCATCAGAACATTGTTGGAGACGACGGGGTGCCCACGGACACACGGAATGCGAGGAGACTGCCACCTGGTTAGTGACCTAGAACGGGAACAGGCAGCAGGGCATGTTCAAAAGACCAATGCTTCAGAAAACAAACACAAAATTTCCAAAACTCCAGTCAGCAATGGATTGTGGTAAAATAGCTTCTGGGTTTGGAATCCAGCAAACTTTTCAGCATTCTTCAGATAGTACTTAAGGCCAGGAGCATTTTGTTTTACCACTTTAAATTTTCTAGAAACTTTGTGCATGTTTAGAGGTGCAGTATTTGTTTGCAAGCATGAACACTGCTTTGCTTGCTTGTTCCCTCCCTCCCTCTTTTTCTCCCTCCCTCCCTCTCCCTTTTTTCTCATTTCTTTCCTGCACCAAATGTGCATATGCTTACATAGGTGCTGTTTTCTGTAGCATAATCGTAACAACCTTATATTTGTTTCATGTTCAGGTTTTAAGACGTCAAGTTATATTCTCTAATATTTTGCATGGCACAATGATTGAACAATCATCTTCTTAATGATGAGGAATCTTAGCTGGGAGAGAGCAGTTTTGTAGGTAGAGCTGAAATTGGGCCCATGGTTCTCTGAGACCCACTCCACAGCCTGGTCCTATCAGCTGGGCAGGTTTCACAGAACATTTATATAAACGCTTCAACCTCCCAGAATGAGACTTGACTTGTCTAGAATGGAATTTTTAGAAGTCTCTCTGGGTCACTTTAGTATGAGAGCTGAGAATCCACCCATCCATCTGGGTAGTTGGTGGCATGGTAGGAGGTTTAAATAAAAGCAGAAAATAAAAGGAAAGCCCATGTCATAAATGGACACAAACAAAATTCAACCAAATCCCTCTGCACCACCCCTTCCCGGCTGTTGAGATCTTTTTCAGGTAAAGCCTTCAAAAACGCAGATAAGTAAAAACATAAATGAGTTCATCAGAAGCAAGTAACTGCTTCCTAATATAAATTTTAGCAGATTTTCTCAATCATGCATAGTTCAAGGGATAAGGTTGAGAGTACATTGTCCAAATGTTGTTTTTTTAAGTATTTATTTATTTGATGACATAAGGGGTCTTGCTCATAACACTTTTCTCTGTGTGGACCATAAATAATTCAATAATTATTAAAATGTCCAATGGCTCCCAGAGGAAATGTGTTATAATAGGCAACTCATCTATGATGACATTAATATATCTAGATAGCAACAGAAGATATCCCACTGGAAATAACCAGGAGTCATATCTTATTAATGTCCTCTGAGAATTTGCTTCAGGGCAATGTTCTGTTTTAATGACATGAAGTGCCTTATTAAGGCTGGTTGAGTATTAGTTTTGTTAGGGGGAATGTAAGCAAGCAAAAGTATTCTCCATATTTGGGGCTAGGAGGAAGAAATTGTTTTTGTATTTATTGTTTTCTGTGACATTATGAAAGGCTTGGCCAATCTGGCTTCTACTTGAATTATTTCCATTCCCAGGCCTTGAAGTAGTCAGTATAATAGTTTTGCTCTCTTCCTGCTGCTCTTTCTCTCTGAAAGAAGCTGAGGTGAAACAAAGGTAAATCTCAGCCTCACTTGCTCGAGGGCTTCAGGTCACCTGGATCCCCCATCAGTGAAGAGCCCAGCAAGTGTCTTCATCCCCGAGAGGCCAGGGGAAACAGGGTCCTCCCAGTTTCACAAGCACACAAGTTCTGGCTCAAACCACAGGGCTTCACGTTTTTGATTCTCTTGCTGTTTTTTGTGAGTCTTGCTAACAGATATGGTTCATGATAGAAATTCTGTGGTACAAAGAGAGGAAAAATAAGTGATTTTATATTTTTAAAATAAAACCCAGGGAAGTCAGTATCTTGAAATTGTGAAGAAAAAAATGCTCCCAATTTTAGGTGTAGATAAAAAAATCAAATTTGAAAAAATCAATCTGAAGTATCGGAGAATGTTGGACATTCAAAAATAAATCCATTCAAGTTACAGCCTTTGTAAATGGATATTTCTTGGATGATATTGACTTCTGTCCCTCTTCTCTTCTTTGAGAATTGAAGTTTTAATGGAAATAATAAGGGATGCACTGACTCCAAAGAATAAACACATCCATAAGGATGAGAATCATGATCCCACATAGGTTCCTGAAGGGAAAAGTGCCCTGCTCTGGAACCTTCTTGTCAGGGTATGCTGAACCTTGGTCTCCACTTCTATGGAAGTCATGGTGGGGTGGGGGGCAAGGAAGTCCCCCAAAGACAGATGGAAAAATCCACCTTTGCCCTCAAAGTAGGTTTCAGATTCACTTTATAGAAAAAGAATTGTAGGACACATCAGTGTGAGGCACAGACATGTTTATTAGGCAGAGTTAGAAGTAAGGAAGAATTGGAAGAGGGGCCATTGGAAGTGAGCCACCTGGAGGGGCTCACTTTAATGAAGAGGTTCAGGATGGCCTGCTCACAAAAGCACAAGCTCACAAGGATCAGCTGAGGCAGGCCAAGGTGTGGTTGATCTTTATCTCAGCCCGATTTCTACCTCTGGAAGAATCCTTATGGCTTGAGAGGGCATTTCATTCCCAAGATATGATCATCCTTGCTTGGGAGGGGGCTGTCTCAGTTCCTATCATAGGGTAATTGCTCTGCTTGGGGAGATGTTCTCATCCTAAGATGAGCTCAAGGCTCTGCTTTTCCTGCAACCTGAGATGTTTGTAGGTTTGGGGACTTCTAGGCATTGCTCCAAGGAGGTCTAGAACTGGACATTGTACAAACTAGCAATTGGGTGTCCCTGTGAACATTGAGCATTTTTCTAGTTACTGTTATCTTAGTTTCCTCAGTCTTGAAGGAAGTGATATAGGCCAGGAAAATGTAGGGTTAACACATCTTGTTTTGCCAACTTTTCTTAAATGATTATTATTACCATATGCAGAGCTGAACAAGAATCTGACCCAGAATTTTAAGTTAATAAGGAAGATAAAAAATTGAATTTCCTTGTTGCCTTTTTGTTGATCTTTATTTCTTTTATCCTACCTTAATAGGACTGAGGTAATGATTCTATTATTGGGAAGATATCTCTGTGGGCATCCCATGCACATAGAGCCAGAGGCTGGACAAGGGATTGAAGTTCCCTCTGTTCCCTCACATTCCCTGTACCTCATAGTGATGTCTGATGCTTCATTTCCTAGGGACACAGGAACAGTAACATTCTTCAGAATTCACCCTCTCACTTGTCCCCTACATCCCTTCTCCAGGTAAATTCTCAGACATATTCACGTAGAATTCACTGTCATAAGGATCTCCAGGCTTTGACTAAGTTCTCCAGGTAAATTCTCAGACATATTCACGTAGAATTCACTGTCATAAGGATCTCCATTCATTCTACCCACTTCACTCATTTGACTTAATTTTTATGGATAAAATGTAGAAAGTCAAGCTTTACTGATTTATCTAGAAAGTTTTTTTAAAATTTTAATTCTGTTAAGACTTATTTTTGTCAGAAGATCCATTAAATCTCCTATGGAACCAGTAAAAGACAGTCCCTGCCATCAGTCAACATCCTGCCTGCTTTGCTTGCCAAGAAATGGAAGGAATATGCTATTTATTCTATTTTATAGTCAATTATTATCCATTAAAAAAGACACCTCTTATTTAAAAAGACCTTATAGAAATCTAAGAACTTGAAAGAATATAGGTTTACCCATGTGTCAAAATCAAATGTTAAACATCTTTGAGGAAAAAGCCTCCCTAGTTTACCGTGCAAGTCTGATGCCTGTATTATGGATGTAGAGAAAAAACACTATCACATCTTACCTATATGAGCAATAAACAGACCTGGAGTTACATAGCTGGAGGAGGTGATCTGATTGGGTGTCCAGGTGTGATAGACAATTACCATCAGGTGTCTAGGTAGCCCATTTAGATGTAAAGAAGGCCTCTGCCTTAAATGTATGTTTTCCCAAAGTTTATTTCCTTGAAAATTCTTGAACACTTATTCCTAGATTTTTTTTCTCTTTAAGTCTCCCAGCTGACAAGCTTTAAAAGGAAATCAATGGATTATTCCTGAATGAGTTCGTTATTCTTTAACAAAGAATCACTTCACAGGAGTCAGCAGCTTGGATAGATCTTAATGTCTATGGGATGGCAGTATTGGAAAATTGTGTTAAACATTCTTCTCTAAACACAACTGAGTCAACTACTCAACACGTAAATGCCAAACATGGAAATGAGCTGAAAATCTTCATCACCCCTCCCCTTCACCAGTCCCCACCATGCTTCTTTTCTGTCATAGATTTGCCCAGAGGAGGAATTTTTATTTTCTTATTTAGTTCTGATATTTCCTACAGCATTCTTTCCTCATGCTACTGTCTTCCCTATTAAAGTAGCTTCTCTAAGATTCAAATACAAAGAGAACAAAGTTCTCAGCTCAGTCATTGGATTCCTGGTTATGCTTTATTTCAGTAGGTCTCGAAAATTAAACAAAAGGCTAGATAATACCTGTTCATTCAAGATGATTGAAATCACCAGTCAAGTAAAAGAAGTTGCCACCATCACTGACTTAAATGTCTCAGAAATCAGTATTATCTTCACATTTTATGTTTTGTACAAACCAATTCTAGGACACTTATCTGTATGGTTATAATGTGTCTCCTTTTCTTAGCTGTCTCCTGAAACATGCACCCTTTTCTAACCCTGGAAAAGTGTACAACAGAAACACTGAGGGAACAATGAAGGGACAGGAGTCTCAGACACCTCAGGTGGGATGAGTTGTGCTCGTTGGCCAAGCCCTAGCTACCTACATATGTCCTGGTAACCCCCTGTTCATCCTCTCCTCACGCTTTAGGTGCTCTTCTTCCTTCTGATCCAGCCTCATACACAACCTGAGCAGCCCTGGAATGTATATCAGCATGAACTCATCCAAAGCTCCAGTATCATGTTCTCATTCTGACTGATAATCAGAAATTGACTAATTCTCTTGCCTCCTAATTAACTTCTCTTCCTACCCGGAAAGAAGGACAGAAAATGAATGGTTGAAGAGGCTGCACCTTAAATACACGGAGAGCCCACAATTTATGCCTCCATGGCACCAAAGAAAGGAATTAGAGAATTAGGCTACCATTGGAAGAATAGGATTTAAAACTGGCATAATTAACTGCAATTAGCTATGTGACTTAGACAAGTTACCTACTCTCCCTTAAATTTGGTTTTCAGCTATATTACAGCTGTAGGTTTTTTCTTTTTTCCTTAAAAACAAACTCATAAGCTATACAGGTTTTCAAAACAAGATGCTAGCAATTTAACGATTGTTATACTGCATATTGTTATCTTCAAATAGTTGCTTAGGTTGTCAGATACAGAAATAATATAAAACAGTAAAACAGAACAAAACATTGAATTTCAAAAACAAGACAGAAAGAAATCCCTACAGTTGCCACATTGTACACTGCCATCCTCCAAATTGATGCCCAGACCACCAGCCCCAGGCCTGCAAAGTCAATCAGACAATACAACATCAAGCTATTCCTTTCACCTCAGCTGCTGTCGTCTCACCCTGAATTCCTCTGACTTAGCCACTTGCTTATGGAGGAGATGCTCTTCTGGTTTCTCAGTCCATGAACTGGGAGAATGTGGTTCATCTTCTTGCTGAGTCTCTTCCCATTCCCCGTGGCAGACCCTAGCTCATAGGAAGGCCTATAGTTTTTTTTCATAGAAGGAAATTTTTTATTTTATTCTGTGTATTATCTTTGCCTATTGTGTACAGATACACCCATTCATTTGTTAAACATTAAGTAATTACATGATTGCATGATTAGTGGTTTAAATACTTTCTGTGGAAATATTTGGTGGATTATTGTATCAGCTGAGAATATTTTATTTTTACATTTGACATAATGAGATACAGTTTCCACTATCAAAAAATTCATAGCCCTAAAGATTTTCCAAAACCAATTAGATTGTATTCTGAAGAATACCTAAGTACATAGTGTTCTGTATAAGCTAACACTACCAATGATTTGGTATCAGAGGTTATTTGGCTTTATTACACTTTTGTTTCAAATGAGTCATCACTTTGAATCTTGGTATCAATTCTGTAAACCAACACATGGACTTTTTCTTGGGGGCTACTCAGGGTACAGAAAATGGCAGCTGTGGCTTCAGAGGTGAAACTTAGCACCCAATTGAAAGTCGGTTTTGTTGTGAACCCTGTGCCCCCTCTGTGAAGTACTTTTTTTTTTTTTTTTGGTACCAGGGATGGAACTCACGACCTCACACTTGCCAGGGAGGCGCTTCAGCCACTGAGCTAAATCCCCGGCCCTCAAGTTCTTGACTGTCTTACAATTGCATTGAGAAGGGGTTAGACTTTGTGTGGCTTTGGAAATAATGTCATTATGCTTTGCTTTGGTGATAGATAAAATTTGCTTTTTCCTGAGGCAGATGGTTTATACCAGATGTTACCCAGTGGGTTGCCCAGCAGACATGGAATTAGAACCTCTAAAACATCTAAAACATCTACTTTGAACAAATGAGAAAAACATTGTAGTGAATTGTCCACACAGTGGGACAAATACCTCAGACTCAGGGCAGACATTCCTCAATGCTTAATGCTAAGAGTATTGTTGTTGGGTAATGAAGTTGCTTCTCAGACACTGGAAAACGCTCAGGAGCTCCCAACTGTCCCAAAGAGAGCTGTTCTTTTCTTGCAAAAACAGTTTCCCATCCCCAATTTTTGTGTCTAGTTTTTTCTTTGCATTCCAATATGTTAACCCAAACATTTTATGCCAGATAGACTTCTGAAATTAGAGGAGACATATCTGTCTGTAGTTTGTGGAAGAAAGTATAGCATAGGAGGAAAAAGTGTTTCCCTTCTTATTCTCTTAAAAGCTGTGATCAGGGCTTGTGAACCTAACTCACAAAAGGCAGATAAACAGGAAAAAGAGAAATACAAGTTTTATTTGTGGTTTAAAATTGTTATGTGGCATTGGACGCCTCATGAAAGAAGTGAAAGCCTCAAAGAAGAGATTAGACCCAGGAAATTCTATACCATTTTAACAAAGAGCAATACACTGTAGAGATGTGAAAAGAACAGAGAAAAAGAGGTTGTGGCAAAAGTGGTAAATTGTAGAGGAAATGACTGGGAAATACAGTAGGGGTGCTAGGGGATGCTAAGAGTTGTTTTGTAGTTTGGTTGTATACATTGAGATCCACATCAACTCCTAGTCTCCAGGGATAAGAAAATTCTCCTTTACTTGGTACAGTGAAGACATCTTTATTAGGAAAAATTTAGGTTAAGGGTGGAAGGGTAGAGAGTTTTCCATATCTATTATTTCTCAATTCCCTTCAGCTGAAAATAATCAATTGCCGAAGTGTTAGATTTGGGATATACCATTTGGGGCGTGTGTTCTGATTCCTTTTAATGGAAGTCACTTTAGAATTCACTTAGCATGGTGCACCTTCCTTGAGTTTTCATACTTCTTTAGTGCCGGGTATCCTGCTATATGCTGAGAATATGCTGTGCAAAACAGACAAAAGCTGGCCTTTGTGGGCCACTGTTCTCATAAGGAATAGAGAAAATAAAGCAAAGTAATTTTGCAATACTAGTGCTATAAAGAAAATAAAAGTATGATGTTCTGGAGCTGTGTTATCCAACATGGTAGCTATAGCCACACATGGCTATTGGGCCCTTAATAAGTGGCTCATCAGAATTGAGATGTGCTGTAAATATAAAATATGCACCAGTTTTTGAAGACTCAATCCAACAAAAAGAATATAAAATATCTAAGTAATTTAAAATTTTTGATTATATGCTAAAAGAAATGATATCTTAGATATGTAAATTTCTATACAATATTGTTAAAATTAACTTTACCTGTTTCATTTTACTTTATAAAATGTGGCTGCTAGAAGATTCCAAAGATGTAGGCAACTTGCATTATGTTCGTTTTGAACAGTGTTGCGCAGGGGGACAGAGATGAAAGGTCTTAGAAAGGCTTCTCTAAGGAGGAAGCATTTTAAACTGAGATTTGAGAAGTATGGGGAATAAGCAGACCTGAAAGGTAGTGGGAAAGAGCTTGGTGCATTTGACAGAAAATCACAGGGGCAGAAGTTTAATACAATGATAGTAAAAGGTGAAGATAAAGTAGGGAAGGTAGGACATATAGCAGCCATACCAAGGAGAAAATGGCAGGGAATTTGGATTTTATTCTATGTATAATGCAGCATCACTTTAACATCCAAAGCTTTGGGTGGTCTTATGCAAAGTGAAATACAAATAACTCTGGCAACTGGAGTTGGGGCCAGAGGGATCATCTTAGAAAAAGGGCTCCCTAGGAGGGTATCACTGTTACATAAAACCAGCAGGGCATGGTAGCACCTGCATGTAATCTCATCCATCTGGGAGGCTGAAACAGGAAAATTCTAAGTTTCAGCCCAGGCTGGGAAATTTACCAACTTAGAGACACCCTGTATCAAAATGAAAAATAAAAAAGAACTGGGGATACAGCTCACAATGAAGGCCCTAGGTTCAGTCCCTAGTACTGAATTAAAAAAAAAGTTTAGTCATGATTGATTTATCTATATTTAGCTATTGAACCTAACTACATTTCTCATCTTTCCTGAAGTAATCATTTGGGCCCCTGTCTTGTGGTTGTTAGTGTTCTGGTGCTATTTATTAAAATGTGCTTCTTTTTCTTCCATTTTTCTCCCCGTAGTGTTTTGAACCAGATGCACTGTTACTAATAGCTGGGGGAGATTTTGAAGAGCAGCTTCAAGAGGAGGTTGTCCAGAGAGTGTCTCTTCTGCTCCTTTATTACATCATTCATCAGGAAGAAATCTGCTCTTCAAAGCTCAACATGAGTAATAAAGAATATAAATTTTACCTACACAGCCTGTTGAGCCTCCGGCAGGATGAAGACTCCTACTTCCTTTCACAGAATGAGACAGAAGATATCTTGGCTTTCACAAGGCAGTACTTTGACACTTCCAGGAGCCAGGTAAGAAGGGAACAACTGATAACTGGTTCTGCTACTATGCTACAGTGTCAGAGTCTGATTTTTTGTCACTTATTTATTCACGAGACATTTAAGAACTTCCAAGAGAGATAAGTATTTATGGTTTTAAGCTATGACATGGTAAGTGACATAATTTAAAAATTCTGAGTCAAAAGTGGAAATGTAATGACTAAGTGGAAGATGAGTTAGCCAGAAGCTGGGTGGGCGGGTAGTAGGCTAGCCAGAGGACAGGGCAACTCTCTTCTCCTCAGTCCTTCTGAGCACTCGAATCAATGTGGCTTAAAGCTTTTTGATCTAGGTCCAAGGACTGAACTGTAGTGTGGAGGTCAGTGTGCCTATTTTCCTTGCCTTCCTACAGAGAGACAAATTTATCCTTAGTGATTTTGCTGAAGAAGCAGCTTGCAAAAAAAAAAAAAAAAAAAAAAAAGCATTATTCATCACAGCCAGCTCAAAAAAAGGTATCCTTTGTGTGGCTTTTGATTTGTACTGAATACAAGACCCATTCAAATGCTTTTCATCTCTGCCAGTTACCAGTCTTAAGAAATGGGCACTTGGTCTGGTGGTGCCAGCATTACGGTTCTACCAAAAGCTGACCTTTCAGTGACGCTGTTTATGTATTTAATGCCAGAGATTTAACCCATGTCTTTATGCGCACACAGGTATCAGTGATGATTTTACTTTCTGAGTTGCAATAGGAAGTTTTAGCAAATAAAGTTCTCTGAACATAAAGTTCATTTAAGCCATGTTTTCCAGAAAAATTGAGGCGCTAACCCACATTTTTGAGAAGTATGATTAAAACTGGCTTTTTCCTCTCTCAAACTATTCATTGATGTGTACAAGCAACCTTGGTCTTGGTCTCAATTATAGTTTCTAAGAACTAAAATCCTGCTCTGGTTTAATGACCAACAAATATATCCTCCAATTTGCTATAAACATGTTAATATCTCTTGTTACTGTCAGAACAGACATTTACCCAACTCTTTAAGAGCATCCTTTTAGTAGCTCTGATCCCACAAATATCAAACTTTGACCATAGTTCTTCATCTATTTCCATTTTAGGAAAAGTTTCCTTGACAGAATTTAGTTTTTTGTTGTCTTCATGGCAACATCTATGCAGTCCAAGACTGGTTTGAGTGAACCACTACAATTTTAATCATCTTCCCCATGACCCCTTTGATGCAGATTACATGGAAATGGGGACCTGCCATTTAAAAGCAGATGGTGTGTATATGTCAGGTTTCTGGTTATTCTATATGTACAACTAATATCCACTTCTGAATGTGAGATCAAACACAGAAAAGAATAAAATAATGCTATGGGAAAGCTAATTTATTCCTCTATTTACTCAGTAGGCACTGACCTTGCCTTCTAAGCCTTTTCTAGGCCCACCCCAATGATCTAGAGATACAACTGTCCTGGGAAGGGTCCTGGAGCCCGTTCACCAGGGCATCCTAGGAAACCAGTCAGTCCTGACTTCCTGCAGAAGGTCATGGCAGGTGCTGCACACCATGCCCATCACTTGCATTTCCAGGTTTTGATCTGCATGGGATTCAACTCTCATGATCAAGCCACTTACAAGCATTTCAGCCACTGAAGAAAAATAGCTTTATTCCATAGTGCCCATTCCCCCAGAGACCCAGCATTTAAGTTCCACTCTATTCTTTCATTCTCTTGTGTTTGAACTGGCCTTGGTTTCATCTTCATGACTGAGTGTTCTCACCTCTTCAGTTCATTCTAGGGCTTGCTGTTTCCCTGGTAATGGAATAGGGATCTGTCCACAGCTCCCACTAGCTATGGCTCTTGCAGGGAAGATACATGTTGCCGACCATCACTCTAAGGACTTCAAGGCTGCAAATGGTGCTTGGAATCCTCCTTTATCCTCAATAACACCTTGTGATTGGTACTCTTTCACAGCCTCCGTGAAAAACACAGTACTATTAGATCCACACTCTATTATATTTCAACTTGATATTTTTACTTAGGGAACTTCCCACTACTTCTCCAAATTTATAAAAATTTTAGTAAATAGCCCTTAGCTTTCTACTATGCTTCCCATAACAGCTGTAAGTATGCTCCTGTCTACCTCATCAACTATAGAATTAAAATCCAACTGGCATTTAAAAAGATTATTAGTGCATGTTTTTAATATAGACTAGTGACATTTGTTTTGGAGAATTGGTACATGCATATAATATACCTTGATCATTGTTTACCACATTGCACCCATACTTTTCCCTTGCCTAATTCCCTTCCAAATAAGTACACTTGTTTCTTTGTCTTAGGTCACAAGCATTGAATATTGACACAATAAGTTTCTCTCAATTCCTCTTTTGCTGAACCTGGTCCAATTCATAGGTAGTTGGCTTAGCATAAGGAGTAGGCTTTCAGGAAATGTTTAAATAAATGAGTATGGATAGTAGTAGGGTATAAGGCAAGACTCTAGCCTCTCAGATACCCATAATTGAATGGAGGAGGTTGATGGTAGCTGCACAGTGAACTTGAGATTAAAGACCAGTGTGGAAGTAGAGGTGCTCTGTGATGATACAAGGAAGCAGAGATGGAACAAGGTCAGGATAAGGGAATGTATGTTAGAAAATCATTAGCCTGCAGGCTGTCCTTGAAGCTGGAGAAAGTTCACCTATTGAAAGATACAAACAGAGCAGATCATCTTGAAAAATGTACAAGGGATAATGTAAAAGGTTGAATAACTGAGGAACAGTTGTGAGGGGTGTTAGAAAACGCAGTGTCATGGCAAATACAGTTGCATCTGACACAGTAAACAACAACAGTCCTTCCTACAAACAGTCCAAGCTTCTTTGGGAAAAATCATAGATACGTCTTATGCGAAATCACTTTGAAGTTAACATTTTCTCTTGACTTTGTATCTGATTTCAGTGCATGGAAACTAAAATGCTGCAGAAGAAATCTGGAATCCTGAGCAGTGATGGTGCTGATGAAAACACCCTTCCTCAGCTGGCAGCGAGCATCATTGCTCTGTCCCTCCAAGGTGTTTGCTTGGGACGAAGAAACTTGCCTTCCCCAGATTATTTTACTGAATATATTTTCCATTTCTTGAATAGTACAAATAATCTCCATCTATCAGGTAAGGATTTTTTTAATGAATTTAACTTCCAAGTCACATCTACCACACAAATTGTGTCCAAAACAAGGGCTGAAGTGCTTTGATGACTGAATTTCCTCAGGTATGTTTTGTACATCATTTTATCTCAGCTTGTCATACAAGAGCTCAGGTGACCTTTCAAGGATTATGTGCTATGACATCTAGGTATTGGTGAGGCATGAACTTGAACTTGTCCCATGAGAACTAACTCAACACTTTCCTGTTTGGCACATCATGCCAGGCCCAGAGGTGGCACTACACTGACAGAATGATGAAATAATATTCAAAATTATTCAAGAGAATCAGAAGTTTGCTTGTGAATCATTTCATTTAAAATAAAAGTAACGTGTGAATTATTTACCGTTGCTGAATTTCTGACTCCTTCTTCCTAGAGCTCTAGATGAAGTGAGATGCTAGGAAGGGAATCAGAATGTGTATTCTACATAGTTCTTTGAACTTGATAAGATGAAAAACTTGAGAATTACATGACTTTTTCAATCTGCATTAAAATGGACAAAGATAGACTTTTAAAAGTATCTCTTTACCAATACCACATCTAAAAAAAAAATCAATGATTTCTGAATATTATAAAAATGTCTGATATTTACATTTTCCTAATTTAAAAACATTCATTATTTACTGATTTAGAGTCTGAATAAGATTTGTAAAATGCAGGTTGTTGGTAGATTTATTAAATTTCTTTTATAGATGTCAGGCTTTTCCATCTTGTCTATTTTGTTGTATTCATAATTAGTTAACATTCGTTTCCATTTGCTGCACTGCATGTATATTGATTAACATAGCTGCGGGCTTGATTATTTTTCAACTTAATTTTGGGAGCACTATCTTATATTTAGTGACTTCCACCAGGAGGAACGCAACATTTGGATCTTTCTATTTTTCTCTCTCTTTCTCCCTCCCTCCTTTTGAAAAGTTATAAGATACCTATGATCATTGTCTAGATTGATTAATTATTTAAATGGTGATCTATTTCTCTCATTCCTGCTTATTTTTTTGGTGTAATAATTCTACAATGGAAAAACTTTCATCATTTTTTCATTTACTGAGGTTCTTAAAAGAAAATAACTATAAATTCTTAATACTTTACCAGTTTTCAAGTTAGAAACAAGTTCCTTTGCATCTTTCAAAGGAAAACAATGGTATTTTAAAAAAATTATGATTTTTTATTTTTCAATTATTATAATTTTATTAGTTGGTACTTAGATTGATCTTTGTTTGATCAGTAGGATATTGTTCAAGTTGGCTTTAAGTCCTTCTGACAAAATCTTTAAAATATTTTATACATCTCTTATTTTCCAAATTCTAGGTTTATCCTATTCTAGGTTTATCCTGTACATTTCTGCCTAGACCTGGAATCAATAATTTATTCAAATATACTTTATTTTTATACAATTGAATTAATCAAATTTTACCCTATTGCTTTTGAATTTGAGTTTCAGTTAAGAAATTTTCACATATTCTCTGGTAATGAAAAAAGCTACTCACATTTTCTTTTGGTATTTGTATCTTTACATTTCTGATCTACTTAGAATTATTTATGGTATGTGTCATGAGGAATAAATCCAGTTTATTTTTCCTTTGGGTTATCCAATTTTATTTATATCCTTATTTAAAATACATTATTTCCTCCACTAGTTTGAGATACTACTTTTATGCACTACAAAATATTTCTAAATGTTTTTGAGTCTCTTTGTGCATTTTCTACTCTGTTCTATTTGACAGCTTGTCTATTCATGCACCAGTACCATACTGTTTTACTTACAATAGCTTTGTAACTCCAAAGTGTCTGCTTGAGCTGGACTTCTACTATGTCTACTTTTCAAGACTTTTTTGTCTTACTTGTCTTAATTGACCATAATCAAACTGTTAAACTCCATGAAAAACCTATGATAATTTTATTATGATTACCAAAAGTAAAAATAAAGAAAAAGAATTTTAAATTTACTTAGAAACAGTAGATATTGGGTGTTGTAAATTTATATTCAAGAACATAATGTTCTATTTGATCATGTCTATATAGGTTTACGTTTGGGGTTGAACCCAAGACTTGTGTATATTACACAAGCACTCTACTCAAAGATGCATCCCCAATCCTTTTTTTTTTTTTTTTAATTTCAAGAAAGGATCTTCCTAAGATTCCCAAACTAATCTTGAATTTGAGGTCCTTCTTCCTCAGGCTCCTGAGTAACTGGGATTTCAGGCTTGTACCACCATACCTGTTTACATGTGTATTGTGTAATATTTTATTATTTTAGGTACTAAGTAAAACTTTATGTTTAGATATAAGCATCTACCTTTCTTTTTGCTTGTCTTAAATGAGCTCTTATTTCATTCTCTATTCTAACTGGTCATTATAAATATGAAAGCTAATGATTTTTATAAATTCATTTTATACTCTGCTCCATGATTACATTGATTCTTTATATTGATTTTCTTAGAAGTTTCAGATACATAATTACATCATCACTTGATCAATATGGTTTTGCCTTTTTCTCTCCAACCTTTATATTTGCTTTCTATTTGCATTGGTTAATAATCCCAATATAATGTTAAGTAGTTGTAGGTATACTCAGCTTTCTTGGTATGTTTCTGACTTTGAAAGAAAAGCCTATAGTATTTTTTTCATTAAGTTTAAAGAAAAAAACAACAAAATATATTTGTAGTATTTTATATTAACCCACATTCTTGTATTTCCAGTGTTCTGCATTTCTTCCAGCAGACTTGGCCAAAATGCAAAATTTCCCCCTATTTGGCTCATTCTTTTAGCCTAAAGAACATATTGTAATTTTTGTAAAGTAGGTTTGTTAGCAGTAAATTCTCTTCTTTGATGTTTTCTCTACCTTCATTGCAAAGGATTGTTTTGCTGAGTATAAAATGTTTGAATGACAATTTCTTTCTTTCTTTCTTTCTTTCTTTCTTTCTTTCTTTCTTTCGTCTTTCAGCTATTTTAATACACCATTCCACTACCTTCTGGTTTGTGTTGTTAGATAGCAAGTCAGCCATTAACTATAGTCATGGTCCCCTATATGTGATAAGTCATTTCCTTCTGTTGCTTTCAAGATTTCCTTTTTGTCTTTGACTTTCAACAGTTTCACAATAATGTACCTTCCATGTATGACCTTTATTGCATTTATCCTTCTAGTGTAATGAGCTTCTTAAACATGATGATAAAGATTTTACATTGGACTTGGATAGTTTTTAGCCATTATAGTCTCTAGCTTTTTCTGATTTTTTTTCTCTGCCTCCTATCTCTGATTGTCGATCAATATATGTCAATATGTTTACTGTTGCTCCACAGGTCTCTGAGATGATATTGTCATCACCATCTTCCTCTGGTCTCAGTTCTTCTCTTTATTCTTCAGGATGGATTATTTCTATTAATCTATCTTTATGTTCAGTAATTTTATTTTGCCTGATCAAACATGTTTTTGAATGTCTCTAGTGATTTTTTTCATCTCAGTATATTCTCCAACTCCATAATATCCATTGGGAATTCCATGTAATTTTTTTTATTTAAAATTGTTTTCAGTTGATTTGTTATTGTCATACTTTCCTCTACTTCTTTAAAATATGATTTCTTTTAGCCCTTTAGACATACTTATATAGCTGCTTTGTAGACAATCTATTAAATCAAACATCTAGGAATGTTCAGAGATGCAGTTTTTTGGCATTTCTTTTCCCTGAGTATGGATCACTTTTTCCCAGTTTTCTATGAATAATATAATTTTTTTGCTGAACACTGATCATTTTTTAACAAACTGTATATTTTTTATATTTCCTATCAGTAAGGATAGTATCTAGAAAAATTTCAAAAATATTTTATTCACAGGTAGTAAAATGGGTAGACTCATTGAAATTCACTATCATATTTAATTCTTCTCTGTGTTAATCAGTTTTCAAAAGTCTGGATTTACATTTCAATCTATAAATTTACAGCTATTGCAATATCACAGTGGCATTAGAAAACAAGATCTAGTTTGTTTCTATAATGCTAGTTCACTTTCTTTTATTTTCTCTTTTCTTCATATATACTTAACAGAAAAGCAATTTGATTGATCTATATTAAGATAATAGTCAACCTACTAATGATTTAAGATAGTAGTCAACCTACTAACCTTGAAAACAATTTAATCTATATAAAGATAATAGAGAATTAAGTTCTTAAAATTAAGTCAGTTTCTTCTTTAATTTACATTTTTATAGAATAGGAAAATTCTTGGTTCAATGGAAAGAATTCTACTTGGTGGATTGCCCATTTTGTTATCTTTATTCCCACCATAAAAATGATGAGGATACCTTTGTAAAAACTGGTTCAGCCCCAAGGTTTAACCAGGGACTTGTAAAGGAATAAATGTATACATATGAAATACAAATGACCTTTAGCTTTGTTCAGGTTGAAACTTTGAATTTTCATTGTCTTGTAAAATATCTATGTTGTGCACATGTGAAATTATGATTATTCTGAACTTGTCTATTCTATGTGACACCAGATTTTGTATGAAATTTCTAGAACTGGATCAACTCCTCAATATTCTTTGGACCAAAAACACCTGTAATAAAAAAGATGAAAACCATCAGCCTCAAAGGAAACAAGGCAACATAAGGGCCCATGGTTGGGACTATTCTAACCTTTCTGGATCTATGGACAAAGAGTCAGATGATGGCCCAGTGTCCTGGGAACAGGTATTTCCATTATTCATTTTATACCATCATTTGTTATTGATGATGGAAGACTTGTTGTGAAAGTTCTACCAGAGTTGTAGAAAACATAAGAAAATTTTCTATTTCTAGGATGGTTCATGGCTTTTCTTTTTCTATAAGTGGATCTCTGTAGACATAAAAATAAGGTCAAAGTATTTGGAAGAATGATATATTGCTCTGCCCTCCCTTGGGTCCATATGAAATGCACAAATAAATTCAGAAAACATTATGAGCCTTTAGTATGTATCAGTCCCCAAACTGGGCATGAGAAATAATAGTGCTGAGCAAAAATAGGTCCAGTACTTAGGGAGTTTATAAGGCAGTGAAAGATATAGATGTTACATAATAATCAAAATGATAAATGAATACTTCAAATTTTGGTTAGGTCAAGAAGTGATTACTTTGGCCTGGGAGCAACAGAAAAATATTTGCATAGTAGATGGCACTGAGAAAGTTTTTGAAGAAAAATAATATGTAAGCATATAAACATAGCCAGACTTTTATTTCCTGAAATTATGACCCAAAGTGCATTCCCTGGTCTACCTCTTTGCTTTCTGAAAAAGAGTGCTCCAGTCATAATAGTTGGGCAAAAACTAGGGATGGACACTTCCCTGCAGTGTAAGAAGTTTGGAGGAAAGGTCTTACTAGTAAACAAGTTTTTAAAGTCTTATTGAACCCATTATTTCTCAAACTTTGATCATAGAATCCTTTCTACCCTCTTTTTTTTAAAATCTTCAAAAATTAATGTTCTGGGGCTGGGGATTTAGCTCAGCGGTGTAAGTGCCTGCCTTGCAAGCACGTGGTGTGAGTTCAATCCCCAGTACCAATAAAAAAAAAATTAATGTTCTATGACACTGGCTTACATCTATCGAATATTTACTACATGGTAAGCACTGTATTATTTAACCTACAAACTGTCCTATTACTTGTTAAAACAACTATAATAGGTTAGTTTGTGTATCATATAGGTTAGATATAGAGCCAATAAATCCTTAGATGCACAGAAACTGAGGATATATACTTACATATATTGTCTGATAGTGCATTTTGTGTTTTTAGCAACCATATTAATTTTTGGAATTGTTGATTAGAATAAATTAATGTAATGTAAAATTTACATTTTTTGTTATTTAATCTTCAATACACAATACTCCTATGGAATACAATCAGTACCTAAAGAAAGAAAAAGTCTTTACTTTTTTTTAAATTTTATAATTTTATTTAAAGAGAAAAAAACAAAACAAAACAGAATAAAGGGTAGCCACAATACAGTATTCCAAGGAAAAAAGGAAAACAACAACAAAAAAAAAACCTAAGAAATTATTACTTGACAAATTACATACTGACTTCTTGGAAATAGTTGTTCAAATTACAAAGTTAAAACATATAAAGTAGACATTCAAACAGTGAGACTGTTAACAGTTCTGCTCCACAATCTGACAAAAACAGCAATATGGTCATCCATCTTACCCACTCAAATATACATGCAATTATATCAAAAGGGTAAAATTAAACACAACAAAACAGAGAAAAGCGGATCACAAGAAAGCAATGTAAGAGACAAAAATTTCAAAACTAGACAATCGGAGATATTCACTCTCTATCATATTGACTCTTGTTTTATTCCAAATAGTTGTCCAGATTGTCACATATAGGGAATTCACATGAAACAACCTAGTATGGAATTGATCTGAGCAGGACGAGGAGGGCATTACAGGTCTTCAAGACCAGACATTAGGGAAGCCAAGAATGGCTGTCATGGTGTCTCTCATTCTCCTCAAAACAGCTGTCCATACCTTCATGTGTGTTGAACTTAAACAAGGCAAAGCAAGCTAAGATCATTTTGAACAAAAAGTGA